>JABSTQ010007248.1:12500-150511 GCA_013358835.2 Ixodes persulcatus
CTCAGTCGATCATCCGGACGTGTTATGAGCGATCCCTAGTGCCCCTGCGAGACGTCGAGAAGCTAATATCTTTACGAGTTGCTGCCGCCGATGCCTGGGCCCATCCTTCAGCGTGGAAGAAGCCGGCTGTACTCCGCTTCACCTCACGATGGATTCCTATAGAACGCTACGGCGTGCCATCCCAGCCAATCCAACTGCTGCGCACGCATCGCGTTGCGCCCCGCACGTCGCCGCGCCTGTCCGGAAAGTCACGTGACACTGCACAGGATTGGACGGGATGGCTCGTAGCGTCAGCTGCGGTCCATCGTAAGGTGAACCGGAGTATGGGCCCGCATTAAGCTAACGAGGAGGATCGGTCGATCGGCGGCCCCAAGGCCCGAAGCGGAGGCCTACTCGGCAGGCGTCCGCCTGTAACTAGGGAGACTAGATTTAAGAGAGGGAGCATCTGGAACCGTGCAGAGCGTTCGCAATTTAATGAGGGACGTGTCCTGGGCACGTTGGTCGAGAGTGCGCATGCGTCGCGTCGTCGCGTGGCAAGGAGGAAAGCGGGCGGCGAGGCGGAGGCGTTCGCAGACGATCAACCCTTTCGTCGCCTCCTCGCGGCTCGTGTTGCAAACGTGGCCCATACACCACGTGACCCCGATGGAGCGGTTGGAGACCCTCCGAAGTCCAGGCACACTACCTGGGACCCGCCGTGCGCTCCCCGGCTTCGCGGGTGGGCCAATTTGGGCCCGGGATCGATAAGGGGTCCGCGCACGCGGTGCCGGCCGGTGCTCGCCATCGCCACCTTGACGTCGCGCGCCACATTCGTGCCGGTAGTCACCTGATGCTTTCCTGCGCCTCGGCGTCTTCGTCCTCACGCCCTACACCGTTGGCCGAGCTGCTGCTCTGAATTTGGGCAGTCGACGACGTGGTTACAGAGCCTTCCTCTAGGATCTTCGAGGTAAGTTGCGCGGTTTTGTGCCTGTGCACCCCCCGCGTCCAGAACGTCGTGTGGTCGCCCCAAGTGTGCCGTCGACCCCGTGGCATTTTCTCTTCCTCGTCCGAAAACGCGCCTCCTCACGAGCTTCTCGCGCTTCGCGCCAAGGAACGTTTAAGTGGCAGGAAGTGTACAGCTCTCCTACATTGCCAATTTGGATCTGCGCGCGGCACGTGACGTCACTGTTGTCAGTACGCATGCGTTCCTCGAGGGCTTGCGTTTTGAGTGAACCGCCTCGGGTGTATTCAGAGTGCACACGCACGCGTAGTATCATCCTCTCGCATAGTATTTTCAGGAAAATAGTCTCAGTATTTTATACGTGTTGCTAAGCGCCGTATTTGCGTTGTAAAGGGCATCGGATACGCCGATTCGAGGCCATAAATTGTGCCGTTGTTACAAAGACAAGAAATGAAAGGTGCGGAAGAGGTATTGGACATGTTAACAGAGGCCACTACCTTGATGCTCGGTATTGAGAAGCAAAGACGAGGGTATTTGCGACGCTATCGGCTGGAGGCAGTGTACAGAAAGGGCTGACGTCTCTGCGTTTATCTGGAAGAGTTTGGCTGAAAACGATGATGTCACAAAGGCTCGATCAATATTCGGACGCATTCAGTTTCTACCAGGAAGCCGCCGTGCCGAGCTGTTTAAAGGGGTACTCCGCCGATTTTTCGAGCTACCTAATCCAAAGGCATCATCTGAATGCGGATGGCTTCCTGATTCCGAAATGCTAACTCGTTCTCCCAGACTCAATCTAGTAATTAAAAAAGTGGTATTTTGTTTGCTGCCGAAACCGAAACATCGTTCTCCCTAGTTTTTCCCAAGTTTTCCCCGCCACCCAAGCGTGACGTCACAGTTGGGTAGCGAGGCGCGCGGCCAGCAATCGGGCACGCTCGCGCTCGCCTTTCACGCGGCTAACAGCGAGAAAACCTGGGCGTTCGTGCTATGTGAATTTGATGATAATCTATATTTGCACAAGGCATGACCTTGGCCTACGTGCTGAACTATAAAAAAAACAAAAAAACGGGAACAACTGGAATTTTGAGAAAACCGAGAAAACCGAAACTCGGTACGCTCAAGCCGCGGCTCGCTAGTTTCGTGAAATCGCTAGTAAATCCGTTCTCAATTTATTAGAAGATGGCTGCCCAAGAAAGGTCGAAGAGTCACGCAATACATTTTTTTGACAAATTGCCAAAGCACCACGGAAAATGCTCGGAATGTGGGTACAGGTGCCCCACACGCTCGTATAACCTGAAGGAACGTGCCATTTGTTTTAGATTTTCTTTAGAAAAGTTACTGTTGCAGGCACCAGCACGTGTAACTACTCTTGTGGCATGATAATGCTCCTTGGTACTTAAGTAATTTAGCAAAAGATCTATAGACCATTTCTGAAAAGCGCTTCTGGTCGATGCCATTTTCAGCGTTCGTGCGTGTGGTACGTACTTTGCTCGCCTTCCAAAACGACGAACATGCGCGTGATGGGCTAGGACCTAACACATGTAGATTGTGATTTTCGTAAACAATGAAATGTAAAAAATGGGATGAACTGCATTCGTGTAGATCAGATGGCAGGTTACTGGTCATGAAGATCGTGTTAAAATGACAATTAAAAGAACTCCGCAACCACCAACCCAAACATCAAGTGCGATGGAATGCGTATAAAATATACAAATACACTGTTCATCTTAAAATAAATAATATTTGCTTGATAAATTAGTGCATAAGGTACAGAAAAACATCATAAAACGTTTATTTCAAAATAAGTTAACACACGTTACTAAACAAACGTGTACCCTATTTTTTCTTTTTTTTTTTAACTTTTGGAGTAGTATGCAACGCGTTCAAACACTCATCTACGAGAGCACATGGGAAGGGAGTAATACAATATAAGATTTTTTTAAAATTAAGTTTTGATTTAGCACAGTTTCCATTAGCTGTAAATTTGCACGCCTCTCCTCAACGACATTAATATTTTCGTGGTTTAAAAAAAAACAAAAAAAAACTTTTCAGCCCTATATAAAATTTCTCCGCAATAAAATAAATTAAAGACGTTTTCATCACTTCTTCTGCAGAGAATATAGCACACCAACCATTTGACAGACCAGAGAAAGGCTCTATCATTAATTAATGGAGCTCAACACGTGCTCCATAAACCCCTGTAATAGCAGACAGGAATAGCAGTATGTCGAAATTCATGCCCAAATTCAGACTTGAACTTTGTTTAGACGTTTCACTTCTCGTCTTCAACATATCGGCCATGTGAGTGAGACTCTGAGAGTAGCCCGAGCTAGATTCAACGTCCGAAACAGAAATAGTGTTTATAAAAACAAAAAAAAAACAAAAACAAACAAACACTGGATTAATTGTGAATAACAAATGTGACTGTGCAAAACTGTCGACTATAGTGCTAGATTGTGTACTATTTTTCACGATATTATTAGCGCTCTTCTTTGGATGGATGCCATATAGTGGTCAAAATCGGCTTGAGTTTGCGCGTGCCGCTCTTGAAGCTGTTCCAGCTGTTAAAGGATACTCAACTCGTAGCACGCGGCCATAAAGTATTCCGAGCAAAAGTGAAAATGTTTCACGTGACACTAGTTCTCTCGGCGCACAGCTCGCTCTAAAGCACCTTGACGTGGCTGGCCTCCATTACTGCCTGGAAGCGCTTTTTTTTTTTTCTCCCACGAAAGCAAGGGTAAAAAAGAAGCTTTTTCCCGGCACTGTTCCTATGATCTATCGCGGAGCACAGGTTGCTACCCATTGCAAAGGAACTTTTAACCTTCAAGCTGCGAAAAAAATAATCTCGATCGCTGGCGCACGGAAAGCCACTTCGCGGCTGCCCGAGTCGCTCGTCCGCTTGCCCATCCGTGACGTACGCGGGTAGGGAAAAGTAGGGATTTTTCAGTGTTGCCAGTAGAGAGTCGCCTCCTGGAACCCTCGCGGCCGGTGTAACTTTCAAATTCAATAACTGCACGGAAAAATTTTATTTTTATAAAATATTTTGGTTATCAGTTGAGAAAGGGTTATTATTGATGCGGTCTGCAAATTTCCAGCCAAATCGACGCCTACCAAAAAATCGGCGGAGTTCCCCTTAAGTTTAATTAAAACGCACTCTTAGCCCTTTTATGCGCCGAGAAAGTGAGGGAGAAAAAGAGACGACTGCGCGGGGAGGTCAGAACGCTGAGCTCTGATTGGACCGATTAGTGGGTAGACCTGAAGCTATCTGTTTTTGTCTCCACTGCACTCGTCGAACGCGTTAGAACGCCGGCGTCCAGCGTCCGGCGTTCGGCTCTCGGATTCGAACGCGTTCGACGAGTGCAGTGGAGACAAAAACAGATAGCTTCAGGTCTACCCACTAATCGGTCCAATCAGAGCTCGGCGTTCTGACCTCCCCGCGGGCTCTCGTCTAACCTCCTCTCCCTCAGTTTCTCGCCGCATAGCTTTGCCGGTTTTAGTTTTCGTAATCCGGCTACTGCTCGATATGGCGACAAAACGCTGGGTTGGTTTCACGGTGGAACAAGTTTTGTTAAGTTGGTTTCACTGATCCTCACCTGGGTCATGCACCTAGGCTTCAACCATTTTTCTTTCGTTTTGACCTAAACATAAATTTTAGGACAAAAAAAAAAAAGAAAAAAAAGAAGCAATTCAGGAATTTAGAGTAATAAGAACAGCCTTCTACTTATCCGAGCCACTTCGGCAGTATGTAGCTTGTTCTCAAGCATGTCTTTTTGTCGCCAATTGACAAAGCTTTGGCGTAAAAAAATAAATAAAATAAGATAAAAAGGAAATTTTTATCAAGGCGTATTTGACGTTTGTGAGCTGCGAAGATGAATGTCTGCGTAGTGGCATTAGGACATTACAGCCCAATCATTCATTTTCTAACATTCTCGCTCGTTTCTTTTTTTGTTTTGTAAATATTTATTGCGGATACACTGAAATCATTCACCCACACACACACAAACACACGCAAGCCCTCCAACACAGAAACACGCCCCGTGTTAAGTTACCGAATTTTCCGGTTCATCAGTTCTTTGTATAAGTTGCACTCCCTATAAAAGACTCGAAAAACAAAAAAGTTACTTTGTAAGTAGCATTTTTGTATAAATCACGCCTACATATTTGTACGGTTGATGCGGCGAAACTGCACTGAAACGCGCGCGTATGTGTATTATGACCGTAATATACGCGCGCGAGAGAACAAGTTTCAACATTTTTGTCTACGAATCGAACGAAAAATGTAACCGCCGTTGCGAATTTTATTACTTAAGGTCCATAGAAAAAAAAAAAAAAAATGAGTGTAAGTCGCAACCTTGTGTAAAACGTACCAACAAATAGTTTTGAAGTAAAAAATAAAAATAAAAGAAGAGAAGTGCTGTTTCTACACCAGAAATAACGGTATTTCTGAATCGAGGACTGCTAGGACCCGCCGGTGACCGGTTCCTGGTCGCTGCCTTTCTGGTCGTAGATGCCCGCGTACAAGCTGGTCGACTACAAGGTGCCGTCGTCCGGGCGACTGGCGGCCCTGCTCTTCACGTACGCCGGGGTGGACTTCGAGTACGTCACCCTTGAGAAGTCCAAGGCCGCCGAGGCGGAAGCAGGTAACGCAACCAGCGGGGACAAACGTCCCGACGGCTTCTCCGGGCGGCTTCCGCGCGCTAACGAACCTCACGTTACGTCGTGACAAAAGGGAGTTTTAGTGGTTCGTTCAGATAATTCCGACCATCCCGATAACGATACAATGCACGTACAGAGGCACCGGCGGAGTATCGGGTATCGTTATCGGAGTCATCGGAACTGTTTACTAAAACTCTCTAATGTGCTGATTCGCAGAGTTGGTGCGAGACTCGTAAGAGGCTGGTGCACATAGAATCTATTCTTGTGCTACAATTGATGGTGTTCTATGCAGTGGGATGAACAGTCTTACCGTGAAATGTGACCACTTGTTTCTTCGCTCTGGAGGGATGCTTTGGCCCGTGCAGTACTACTTAAACTAATAATCGCCGGTACAATGCCCGTGTTCATTCGTGGTCAAGAGGGAGGGGTGCCGAACCTTGACCCAATCCTTGACCTAAACTCAGTTCGGTTTTAAGTTTCTATACGGGAACGCCTCACCACCGAGAGACGGTCGCTTCTTCAATCCTTTCTTCGTACAGACATTGACGATGTGCGCTGAATATTTTTTCGGACCGCCTCATTAGGCGAGGCAGAGATGATGTTGAAACAAAACTAAAAATCCAGAGTGCAAAGCACATTAGCAAATGCGACCTCGTACTAATGTTATCCAGCTATGCCTTTAGATAAGGTTTTTTTTTTTTTTAATCTGAAGGCGTTTTTTCGGAGGCGACGGGACATGACCTCTTATAAGAATTCGCGCTTCTGTGAAACATTATTCGAATATGACCCAAGCACGTCTTTCGACATATCATACGGTTAGTTTGTACATGAAAATTTCACTGACAAAGTGCAGAACGAAAATTCAGTGACTAAGGAGCGCTTCCGTACCAAAGGTTGGATCGGTGCATTAATCTTATCGGGGAGAACTCGCAGAATGCGCGTATCGACATCTTGGGCGCTCAACCGTATAACTACTATACTTTGTTTCGCCTTAAAGGGATACTTCAACGAAATATGAAATATATCCGTCGTGTTCAAAAATAGGCTGAATATGATTACAATATCCGTAAATGACAATCGCACGTTTGTATTTTGAGCCTGGTGGCTGTATTTTGTGTAATAAACGACCCACTCTAGCAAGCGCTCGGCGAAGGCCCAGCTTAGAGCACGTGACATCCGACGCAATCGTGACGTAGGTCGTCTCGGGACGAGCAAAGCTACGGCGAGGCTGACGTCGAGGGGATGGCTTAGTCGTTCCAGTCACCGAAGCGGCTGCTTTTGTACGAATTTTGAGTGGCAGGTTAATCTTCTATTATCTTGTAGGGAGACAATAGCTATATACTTCTGGAACACACAAAAGGGATTCTCGGGAAGACGGGAGTTCCTCCTTCCTCTCTTCTCTCGTCGTGGCCGGAGGCGAGACACTCACCGTCACTAGCTGTCAAGGTTTCTAGACGGGCATTGCAAACGAGGCGTTAGCGACACCCACCAGGTGCTCTTTGCTAATCGTTTAATTCGTTTTAAAATGCCTTTTCGTGACTTTTTTAAGAAAATATTGGTGCGTTCGATGCGATACTACTCCTTCGAACACATATAGACCATAAAATAAGCGCCAAAATTTCGTTGTAGTATCCCTTTAAGTCACCGACGCTGCCTACACCGCGAGCTGATGGGAGAAATCAGTCAGTGTGAAGAGCGCATCTTTATGATGTTCGTCATGTCTGAGTACGTGTTCTATCATCGCTGAACTAATCCTAAACAGAAAAGGCCCAGTGACTCGCGCTTTTGACGCTGCCGATTGGTCCCATTAGGGAGTTTTCGTAGATCGTTTCTTCCGTCCCGCAACGCTCTCCGCCACCCGCTACGATATCCGGAACTCTGCAGTCAAGGCCAGCGGCGAGTATGCGCACTAGCGGCGTCTTCGTTGCGGAGAGCGTAGCGATGTAGGGAAAACGGTTCCTTAAAACTCCCTGGTATCTCGTAGCATCGGCTGCGTTTGGACGAAGTATAAATTTAGCGGAAGACAATGTTACTAGAGCAAGCGAGCTGGTTGTTAATCGACAAGCTAAAACCTAGACAGAGACGAGAAAAGAAAAAAAAAAAAAGAAAACGAGAACACGCACGTTTTAATTGATGTTGCGCTTATTCTCGTTGTTTTGCTCCCGTCTCGGGTTTTTGTATGTACTTTTAGAAGTGTCATTGTAACGTGGGCCAAAATTATGGAAACGAAGAAAAATATAACCCGAGAAGATACTCGTCCAGTTCGTGTCAGAAAGGATATGAGATGTAACTGAAACCTTCGAAAGCTTGTTAAGTTCATTCTACCGGTTTGAGCCAATTGCTTCCCCGCGCTGTGTGGAATTGCTTGAATTGAGAACTATTGGGAGTATGTAATCACCTTCGATTTCAGTTATTTTGCTTCGTTGATTTTGAAAACAAAATGGGTGAAAAGTGAACACGCGTGTGGTTAAGCTTTAATACCTTTATTTTTCTAAAAAAGGTATTAAAAGCTTAACCGACATCACTAAGAGAAAGAATACAAGTTCAACGAGTCATGTGTTATACAGATCTATTCGTTTTGCCATATTTTGCCCATATTGCGTGCATAGACTTTTCAGCCAGAAATTATTGTGTCTTGCAACCAACCAGAACAATATTTTTGTTTTTCCCGTATTAAGTGAATTGTTACAAATCCACTGCAAAAATGACCATCCTCATGAAATAGACCCTTTTCAAAAGTTCATTAAGAATTGGGTTGTGACAGCCTAGAACTTGGTCTGCCTCAACGGGCGACTTGTCTCCCAGCTGTAGATGAGAAATTTAGCCAGTGCAGTACAAGCGCTAGCCCGAGGTCTTTAACGTGCACCACGCAGTAGTGATACACGACCTCACGCCGGTACGATGCTCATCCAGGTCGGAACGGGCAGGGACGGGGATTGAACCCAGGATCCCTTGGTTCTGCAGCGCGAGCTTTCGCTCAAGGTGCTCCGAGCTGCGGTGCTCTAACACACTCGGCCACCAATCCCCCCCCCCCCCCACCCCCACCCCCCCCCCCCCCCCAAAAAAAAATACAAACAAACAAACAAACAAGTTCATCAAGCAACATTGGCGGTCGCCATTTCTTGGGCGGGAAGCGTGCCATTGGATCCGAGTCCTCCCTGAACGCTGACGCAACACTCGCTTTTGATACGAGCTGAGCCGACTTTACGCCGAACTCTGGCGCAGTCCTCGTGTCCAATACGTGTTCAGAGTACACGTGCTCCAGCAATTGCGAACCACGACCGGACTGGATTCGCGCGCTTCTTTTTCATGCCGCCTTTTCCGTCGCAGGAGAAAGCATACGCATAATTCTGCGTGAGGACGCTGCGACCCTACTATTTTTCGCTGTTCCATCCTGCTGCTCAGCGGGTTCTTTTTCGCGTGCCTCGATGGTTACTGTTGTGTGCCCGAATCGCTAATCAACATCGGGAAAGACTTCTGGCGTGTTATTCCACCAGCTGACCACAGCTAAGCACCGCGTGAACGATGGGAATACCGAGGGAGAAACAAGTGGAACCTTGTTGTGAACGGTAAATCTCCATCGAAGGATGTGCGCACCGCGGGCACTTTAGACCCGAGGATTATGCACCGGGATGCAGCATAAGGAACATAGTCCCGGAAGTAGTGTTCACGGTGTTGGATGGGTCTTCGAGGAATATATAATGCCTGCAACCAAGAGAGTCAGAAGAGAACTTTCGAAGCGGTCGTCATCTGCGTCGAAAAACAGAAAGCGAAATGCAGACGTGTTAGCTCCCCAAAAGGATATCATGAACAGACCAAGCAGGATTAACAAAATGGCACTCAAGCACGCGCTCCCGTACCCTTGGCTGCATAGCCACATAAATATGCATCCTCACAGAAGAGGCCGTTAGACAGCAAGCGCGAGTCCAGCCCGGCCGTGGATGAACTCGGATCATTTGCGCAGCAGTTATTAGATGGCGCGCCCTATTGAAAAGGGTCTATCGAGTGGACCAATTTCTTCCGGTCCGCGCAAGTCTATATCTGTCTGAAATGTCGTTTCTTCTTCTATAAGAATCGCAGTAGGACCGATAGTATGCGAAAACAAACTATAACTCTAGAGAATTGTTCGAAATGTGAGAAAGGCTTGGCGTATTCCTTCATCTGCGCGTGTGTTGCCCCCCTCCTCCTCAAAGCGGCGCCCTTCGGATCGCTTCCGGTGCTCTACCTGGACGGCGAGATGCTGGGCTCGGATTACGCCATCTGCGTCTTTATCGCCAGGGAGCACGGTAAGTCTCTGCCGGAGAGAAACTGGCGTCGGGGACCGGCCACCGTCTCGAAATAGAAACATTGGTATCTTATTTATGTATTTATTTACGATACTGCGAACCTTTCGGTCAACGCAGGAGAGAAAGAAAAAAATGTTTGTACAAGCATAACAAACACATCCCAGCACTCGGACGGTAGTTGCCTCGTGTGTATCTTTTAAATACATTTTCAACATGCGATACGTGCATATGCTAGTCAAGCAAACACTCGCGTAATACCAACTCGAATGAGTTAAGATCACGGCAGCTGACAGCTTCGTTGGGCAGAGCATTCTATTCAATAATTGTTCTACAAAAGAAAAAAAAAGAGTACTTGAAAACATAATTTTTATATTGGTAAGGGGCAATCGCCTTGATGTTAGTGGTCCTCTGCGAGCGGGATGTTGAAGGCCGCAGCAGGTACAACTGAGGATCAATCTTCGTCATATCGTTTGCAATACGAAATAATTTGAGTCTTGCCATTTGTCTTCACTTAGCCAAAGAGTCAAATTGTGCCATTTGTCTCATTGCTGAAACAGAATCTCCGTAGTTTTATCTGGAAAAAATAAATCTCAGAGCCCGATTTTCTACTCTTTCTATTTGAAAATTCTAATTTTTCCTCTATGGGTTCCATACCGAGTTTGCGTATTGTAATACCAATCGAACATAGCACTTATAAGCAAGTAGCCGCACGTCACTGCTAGCGTGGACAAGTGTTCTTCTTTGGAGTACTAACGTTTTGTAGGCTTTTGCACAAACGTAGTCCACGAGGTTGTTCCATTGCATATTACTGGCAAATACAACACCTAGATACTTAAATTCGCTTACCGTTCGCAGGGGTATGCCTCAAATTGGATGTCAATATTCTAACTTCTTTTCTTATTTCTAATGCTAAAACAAAAAACGCTTTGTCAAAATTTATTACTGTGCTCCATTTTTCACACCATGAGTTCAGTTTTTCTAAAGAAGCGTTGAGTAAATCCTGGTCTGCAGTCGTACACACATTAACGAATAGCATGCAATCATCTGCAAATAGTTTTACCTGAATGGCAGGAGATATATCTTTGGCTATATCGTTGATATATAATAAGAACAAAAGTGGGTCTAATACGGATCCCCCTGGTACCCCCGAATAAACAGCTAATGAAACAGAACATGCATAATTGCAGCAGACATACTGTGTTTTGTTAGTTAAATATAACCTGATCCACATTATTATATTCTTATTCAGCCCCTGGTAATGAAGCGTATAAATTAATTTGTTATGAGACACACGATCGAACCCCTTCGAAAAGTTCATAAACACGACGTCTCCTTGACCGCGCTCATTTACCACAGGTGAAAACGCGTACACACACTCAATTGTGTGACCGTCGATAGACCTTTCCGAAGCCGTGCTGATGTTTGTATATTAAGTTGTTTGGTTCCAAGTATTCAGTGATATGTTTTGACATAATGTGTTCCAAAAGTTTACGAGACGTCGATGTTAAAGATATAGGACGCTAATTATGAACGGTCATTTTGTCCCCTGATTTGTGAATAGGTACTATTTTGCTGTACAACAAATCTGCTGGTAACCTGGATTGTCGGAGCGAGGCCTGGAAAATTATGACGAGATATCGAGAGGCCCACTCTGCGTATCTTTTCAAAAACTTATTGGGAATGTCGTCCGGCCCAGAAGCTTTTTTAACATTAATATTAAAAAGCAAGTTAAATACACCGCTTTCTGAAAGAACCAGATCCGACATACGGGGCTCATTTGAGCCGCTGATTTGGTCTCCCAGCTGGTCAAATGACGCAGTAAAGACTGACTGAAAGTACGTATTAAATTCATCTGCAATTCTAATAGGACGTGTTACAACCTGATCGTTTACCTTCACTTGTGATATTTTTTTTCTTATTGGACGAGAAAAAACGCCAGAACGTTTGCGGTGATTCCCGCAACAAACGAGAGAGCACATTTCCATTATAATCTTCTCTAGGTTGGGCGACAAGCTCCTTCCATAGTTTTTCATACTAACCAGAAGACGTGCTTTCAAACGGGTTGCTTAGCACTTTGGCGAATTTCACTTTCTTCAACGAACATCTTGGCCACCAGCTGTTTTTAGACCTGACGTTTCCCCTGTCTGTCGCGCGCTCAATACATTAAATCCTGGCAGTTTTTTTTTTTTTATTGGGTTCCTCCGAGGATCGCTTTTTGGTCTATTGGAGTGGACATAGTTCCCTCGACGAATGCACTAAAAAAAGGAAGCGAAAAAGAAAAAAAAGGAACAAGCTTGCATTTGCAGGACATGCTTTTAGTATGAAATATTCTTAACTTCTATTATATATAAATAATAATAATGATAATAATAATAATAGTAGTAGTGTAGGTATAATAATACCACACTATTTATAAAATATAAATAGTGTGGTATTAATTTGATCAATGACAATTAATTTCTACTTCTGGATACTTTCTGAGGTATCCATAGAAGTAGACTCTGAAAAGGAAGTGCTGCCTCTATCTCCCCCCCCCTCCCCCCCCCCCCCCCCGGGCCCCTCCTTCTCTCTCACACACTCTCTCGCTTTCTCTTTGTGTATGATTCGGGAGAGGGCTTGTCTGCGCTTTCTAAACAAGTTACAAGTTCAAACCCAAGCCCCTATTGATGACACATAAAAAAAAAAAGTTTCCATATAAGTCAACCTTCTATTTAAAGGGGCCATGAAACGAATTTTGGGCTGGGATAAATGATTTTAAATTGGGACTTTACTACTCGCATATCGTTTAGTTGGCCATAAGAAAGAGGGTAGAAAGTCAATAGCCAGCTTTTCGGTACGTACATTTGAAAATATAGCGGACTATTTTCTACCTTCTTCCTTTCGAAAGCTCTCTGCCTTTTCACTATGATACATCCGCGGTTCCCAAAGCGCGTGAGCGGTTCCAAATTGACGTCAGCCGAGCCCAGCTCACGCATTGGACACGAGAACTGCGTCACTCGGACGTCTGCGCTCGTCAACAATCAATCCGTCGACGAATATTCGGATTCGCGTTCGTGGCCAATGAGTGCCCTGACGGAACTTATCGTCACTGGGGAATGACAAGTTCTATGGTGTGCATAAAAAGCACGGTGGAGCCTAGGAGTCATCGCACCGGTGCCCAAGAATGTCACGGCGACGTGATTTCACAATTCGCATTTGAGTTGAGGATTAAAGCTAAGGAGGAAGAAGTAGGAAAATCGTTTCATGACCCCTTTAAATAAACCACGATGTAATTTTCTGACTTTTAGTTAATGGTAACCCCAATAAATTCTGAATGTGAATTGAACACTGGGCAAGAATCCTATTTAGTTTCAGTGCAATCAACGTTCGCGGAAATAATATTCAAAGATTGCATCGTCTCCTCTTCTCGGCTCACATCACAACTCCCAACTGTCGTTTTAATATTCACACAGAAGACGAGAAAGAGGTAGCGTTCCTATCATCTTTCTTTTCGGCATGAAAAAATTCCCAAAATTAAATTGCCTTGATGGAAGAGGAAGTTACGTTGAAAGAGCTGAGAAATAACAGAAAAAGAAGAGGAGGATGTTATGTTAAAAAAAAACTGAGAAATAGCAGAAAGATAGAAAGAGGAAGTTGCTGACAGTAAACCAATGAAACAACCTCAAGTAGGAAAGTTAAGGTAATGAAGTTCTTTGTCACTTAATGCCACTGATGGTGCACTGACACACGAGTTTTCCTTTTCTTTGATAGTCATTGCCTCGTATATTTCTCTTGATTTCTTCTCTCGAAACCTTCGAATGACCTTTGTCGCTGTAAGTATTGGTTTGCAGTGACAGTCTCTTACGTGCACTGCGAGATGCCCCGATGGTGTTGATTTGAGTGACGTAGCTTGTTCATGTAATCTGGTGTTCACGCAGCGGCCAGATTGACCGACATGTATACTCCGCCGCAGGTGAAAGGTATTTAATATATAACCTGGTTTCGGCAAGGTATATATGTTTGCTTGTGTCCCTGGTCGCATTCATTGCGACGTTCTTGTGTGGGAATTTATCATAGGACAAAGCTTATTTAGCTTGTCTGGTGTTAAAAATACGACAGAAATGTCATGCCCGGAAGCCATCTTTTTCATGTTGTGTAATACCCGGTGAATGTAAGGTATTACAGCCGGGCATTGTCCTTTGTTTGCTTTTTCCTTCTGTTTGTGGGAGTTCATCATTCTTTCTGCAGCATCGTACAAGGTGGTACTTGGATATCCAGAGGTCTTGCGTCCGTGTATTTGTGTCTCAAAGCTCGGCCCCGCCTTGTGGTCAGATGACTTCTTGAGGGCTGTGCTAAGACAGTTTTTGATAATTGCCATTTTAATGAGTTTTGAACGGGAAGACTCATATTGGAGAAAATATTGGTCGTGTCATGTACATCCAGCAAGTGTGGTTTAGTTGGAATATCATACGTAGATCAAGAAATTAAAGGCTGTTGTCTGTGGGTAGCTCGTGTGTGAAGTTCAGTTCTTGTGAATTTTCAGTGAAGATTGAACGTATGTTGTTGATTTGTTGCTCGTTATTTACATCAGGTCTATTTTTTAGTAGCGCAAAATAGTCGTACACGTATCTATAAATTCTTGACACCTGGTTGTTGGATACCCGCTGGGCGATGGCCCGATGGCATTTGGATAAGAGACACAAATACACCAACTCAAGACCTCTGGATATCCAAGTACCACCTTGTACGATGCTGTAGAAAGAATGATCAACTCCCACAGACAGAAAGGAAAAGCCAAGCACAAAGGACAACGCCCGGCTGTAATACCTTACATTCACAGGGTATCACACAACATGAAAAAGGTGGCTTCCAGGTATGAAATCCCTGTCGTATTTGTAACACCAGACAAGCTAAATAAGCTTTGTCATATGATGAATTCCATGATACGACCAGAGACACAAGGCAAACATATGTACCTTGCCAAAGCCAGGTTATATATGAAATACCTTACCCCTGTGGCAGAGTATATGTTGGTCAGTCTGGCCGCTGCGTGAACACCAGGTTACGTGAACACGCTACGTCACTCAAATCAACGCCATCGGGGCATCTTGCAGTGCACGTAAGAAGCTGTCACTGCAAACCGATACTTACAGCGACAAAGATCACTCGAAGGTTCCGAGAGAAGAAATCAAGAGAAATATACGAGGCAATGACCATCAAAGAAAATGAGAACTCGTGTGTCAGTGCACCATCAGTGGCATTAAAGTGCCCTGGAAGAACCTTTTTAAGGGTTTTTAATTTGCACCGAACCTGAGCGCACTTAACGTAGTAACTTAATGAAACTTTTCTTTTCTCGAATTTCGCTTTATTTTAAAAGTTATAGGCAAATTAAAATTACAAAAACAAGCAAAAAAAAAAAACCTCCTTCATGACGTCTTTGGTCGCTTGAGTGGCCGTAAACTAGAAGAGGGTTAGTGAGCTCAGCGAGCGCTCCCGGCTGCCGCACTCCGTGTCGACGGCTCGAGAGGGCGCCACTAAAGCATGTTCTGGAGAGGCTGTAAAAAGCGGGCAGCCAGGGCAGCTCGCATTGCATTTGCTGCGCGATTAAACACTAATTCGGCATGACACTTTCTTGACCACAAACAGCAGCAAACACGGGGCAAAGATCAGTTCAGAACGGGAGCCACTTCGCGCTCCCATACCGCCAAACGGCCAAACCGCAAGCCAAACCTGCTCGCCGAAGGCCTTCGGAATGCTCGGAGCCGGTCGGATTCTCGAGCCCGTATACGACCGCAGCGCAGCCGCGTACATCCGGGACCTTTCTACGCTCGCAGCTCGTCGGTGTCTCATCCCACTACCCCTTTCTAGTATGCGCCGCCTTTTCCACCGCTTGGTGGCGGGTATGTCGACGGGCCATTTCTGGTTTCCGTACTTTATAAACTACATTTGTTTCTTTTCTGGTCTAAATACTGAACAAAAACTACTTTTATAAATAATTGAAACGGTTCGCGCCACTGATATCTAGTATTTCGACTAAAAAGAAGCTTTTAGCGGCTCTGACCAGTGGCCGGTAGTAAGCCCAGGACCAAAGACTTCACATATTACTCGCTTTCGTAGGTGGAGGAGGTTTCCGCGCGGTTCGGTTAAAATATGACGCACTGATATTTAGTTACTCTCTCCGTGCCCGCTGGCTTGCCTGAACACCAAGAGATGTGGAAACCGCGAAAAAGGTAGACGCTTAAATATGACTGCAGGGCCCCTTTGAGCGACAAAGAACTTCATTACCCTAACTTTCCTACTTGAGGTTGTTTCATTGGTTTACTGTCAGCAACCTCCTCTTTCTTTAATTCCGCTCTTTCTCGGTTTTTTAACGTAACATCCTCCTCTTCCTTTTCTGTTATTTCTCAGTTCTACCAACGTAACTTCCTCTTCCCATCAAGGCAATTTAATTTTGGGAATTTTTTCATGCCGAAAAGAAAGACGAGAGAGAAACGCTACATCTTTCTCGTCTTTTGTGTGATTATTAAAACGACAGTTTTGAGTTAGCGCTTGTTCCGTCAGTGTGCACTTGACCTTCGCGCTATTTATTTCTAAAATGCATATCCAACTAGCCCGCCTTAATATATTAGAACGTGTACATTCGTCGGCGAATATTCGGTTGATAAGACTGCTGATTGGGCGAGTTGGTAGTTCATGTCGAATAACGTAACAGCGCACAACAAGAGAAACACTCGCAAACTCAGACACACCAAGAAAAATATACACTCACTCGGCGCTGACTCACAACTCTTGGATTTGTATTGTCGCCTTCTATGCAAAAAGACCCACCTCCTCTTTTTCTATGTCCCAAGAAAGAGATGACGACCTCAAATGCAGATTGCAAAAATAAAAATAAACACCCAATACAATTTAGGAATTATTTAAAAATAAATATTAAAAATTAAAAAGTAAAGCATTCTCACTGCTGGTGCATAGGAGAACTTTTGGTTAAATACTCCAGCTCCCTTTGTGAGGGAGTTAAAGATGACCTGCTGACACACTTGTCTATGTTCCTTCGATGCTTGCTGCCTCGATAATCTCCCTGGTGAGCTGATTGGGGCTCCTTCCCAGCACAGTGCAGTTGCTCAAACGAGCCGAATACCCACAGTCCCTACAGTGCACTCCCAACTGTCCAGAGTTGGCGTTGACGACGTTGTTGGCATGCTCCCGAAGGCGGTCATTCACACACCTACCAGTCTGTCCTATGTGCACTCGCTCACAGGAAAGTGGGAAGGAATAAATTACTCCGTCTACACAGGGAACAAAGTTGGTTCGGTGCTTTTTGGTGCAACTTAAGTGGTATTAGAAGTCGAATTTATCTTTTTACACAGGCTGTAGAGTTTCTCTGGGGCCGAAAATACTACATCTACATTAACTCTCGCTGCCCTTTTTAAGGCTATGAGAGAACTTATGCATGTATGGAATTACCACCGGTTTTCTTGGCTTGTCCCTGGGGTTTCGATTCACGCCATCACCTTGCTTGATCTCTTTAAGGAGCCTTTCAACGACCGACGTCAATAAAGAATCAGGGTATTCTGCGGACTTTAACCTTGCGACTTGCCCATTGAAGCTCTTTTCAATTGTGTGTGTGCACGATTTGGTGATTGAATTCTTTAGACTCATCCTCACGACGCCTCTCTTCACTAGTTTGGAGTGCGCTGAGTGGAATGGAAGGAGCGGTTTATTCCCTTTAGGCTCATAAGACCAGCATACATGCCGAGCTAACACTTCTAGTCTAAGGTCGAGGAATCTTAATGATCCTGCAACTAGGAGTTCATAAGTTATTTCCAAAGGTTCCATACAATTTTTAAAACTGGAAGTAACTTCGGTAACTAAGGCATTAAAGCTGTTGTGGGTTGTGTCTGGGAAATTAAGAAATCATCCACATACCTACACACCTTCACTCCTTTTGACGTATCTAACCTTTCTTGTACAATTCCGTCATAGTGTGTTAAATAGAGGTCACTGAGGACCGGGGCAATGCTAGATCCGATGCATATCCCTCTCTTTCGAAGTTGTTTGAGTTAAAAAAGCTTTGCTCGGCTATAGATCGCAGCAAACACTTATCCCTAGAAATATTCTTTAGTGGGAAAATTCATAAACCTGATTGCCCTCTCAGAATCGTTGTATCAGAGTTGGAAACATGGCAAAAGTCGGTAGCATTATTCCTACAGGACACACTAAATTTGTTGACTATTGACGACCCTTACCTGATCCGGTGCTCGTTCGAAGTCTTGAGCTTCCTAGAGGAGCATCAAGATCGGGATCTCAAGGTGTTTTCTATAGACATCAATGATCTTTATTATGCCTTGCCCCAGGAAAACCTCTTAAGGTGTATTGAAGAGCAGATTGATGCCTATGGTGCTGTTTCCTTCCAGACAGCGTCGGGTCTTTCCCAAAGCCAGTTTTTGAATTTGATCACCATTTATCTCAAGTCCATCTTCACTACCTGGGAGGGACATACATATATCTTCAAAAGAGAGGGATATGCATCGGATCTAGCATTGCCCCGGTCCTCAGTGAGCTCTATTTAGCACACTATGACAGAATTGTACAAGAAAGGTTAGATACGACAAAAGTAGTGAAGGTGTGTAGGTATGTGGATGATTTCTTAATATTCCTAGACACAACCCACAACAGCTTTAATGCCTTAGTGACCGAAGTTACTGCCAGTTTAAAAAATTGTATGGAACCTTTGGAAATCACTTATGAACTCCCGGTTGCAGGATCATTAAGATTCCTCGACCTTAGACTAGAAGTGTTAGCTCGGCATGTATACTGGTCTTATGAGCCTAGAGGGAATAAACCGCTCCCTCCATTCCACTCAGCGCACTCCAAATTAGTGAAGAGAGGCGTCGTGAGGATGTGTCTAAAGAATTCAATCACCAAATCGTGCACACACACAATTGAAAAGAGCTTCAATGGGCAAGTCGCAAGGTTAAAGTCCGCAGAATACCCTGATTCCTTATTGACGTCGGTCGTTGAAAGGTTCCTTAAAGAGATCAAGCGAGGTGATGGCGTGAATCGAAACCCCAGGGACAATCCAAGAAGACCGGTGGTAATTCCATACATGCATAAGTTCTCTCATAGCCTTAAGAGGGCAGCGAATAGAGTTAATGTAGATTTAGTATTTTCGGCCCCAAAGAAACTCTACAGCCTGTGTAAAAAGGTAAATTCGACTTCAAATACCACTGTAAGTTGCACCAAAAAGCACCGAACCAACCTTGTTCCCTGTGTAGACGGAGTAATTTATTCCTTCCCACTTCCCTGTGGGCGAGTGTACATAGGACAGACCGGTAGGTGTGTGAATGACCACCTTCGGGAGCATGCCAACAACGTCGTCAACGCCAACTCTGGACAGTTGGGAGTGCACTGTAGGGACTGTGGGTGTTCGGCTCGTTCGAGCAACTGCAGTGTGCTGGGAAGGAGCCCCAATCAGCTCACCAGGGAGATTATCGAGGCAGCAAGCATCGAAGGACACATAGACAAGTGTGTCAGCAGGTCATCTTTAACTCTCTCACAAAGGGAGCTGGAGTATTTAACCAAAAGTTCACCTAGGCACCAGCAGTGAGAATTCTTTACTTTTTAATTTTTAATATTTATTTTTAAATAATTCCTAAATTTTATTGGGTTTTTATTTTTATTTTTGTAATCTGCATTTGAGGTCGTCATCTCTTTCTTAGGACATAGAAAAAGAGGAGGTGGGTCTTTTTGCATAGAAGAAGAAGACAATACAAATCCAAGAGTTGTGAGTCAGCGCGGAGTGAGGGTATATTTTTCTTGGTGTGTCTGAGTTTGCGAGTGTTTCTCTTGTTGTGCGCTGTTACGTTATTCGAATATTCGGGGTCGCGTTCGTGCAATTGCAGTTAGCGCGATGTCGGAAATAATTACCGAAAGCCGCGGTCGGGCTGTTTATACATCGTACAAAAGGCAGTCTGCAGACACTAGAGAGTTTTAAGGAACTGTTTTTACAGCGGAGCTGTTAAGGGCTAGGTTCCCCAGAATCGTGTCTGTGTATGTCGACACAAACCTACCTGGACAGCTACCGCCATCTATAAGTGACCTCGGCAAGCACACAACCAGTATGGTTTCCGCCGTCGCTCGTAGATGGCGCCAACCTTTCCAGCTATAATATATGCACTGCGGAGGCTGCAGTGCGACACCTAGGCTTCAACGCAAAAAAATCTGCGCTTGTGCAGTTCTCAGGGGCCGAAGACACGCTTTGCTGTACACTTAAGTTGGGCGACGAGGTGGTGCCACATCAGGACTCGTACAAATATTTGGGTGTCATTCTAGCCAATACGCCGGAATACCTTCGAGAGCATCACGCTCATCTTCGCCAGTCAGCAGGGCGAGGGGCCAACGTCCTCCGAAAAAGAAGTCTCTGCAGCTGCAATAGGTTCCTAGTTACACGGGAAGTGTGGAAGGCAGTAATCGTTCCGGGCTTGACTTTCGCTAATGCTGTGGTGTGCGTCCCTGGTGAATTACGAGAAGTTCTGGAGCGACGACAACAAGCAGTGGGACGACAGGCTCTGGGCTGCCACGGAAATGTGGCTAACGAAGCCGTCCAGGGAGACCTAGGATGGTCCAGCTTCGAAGCCAGGGAAGCCACCAGCAAGATAAGCTATGATGCACGACTCCGCCACATGGATCGAAACCGATGGGCCAAAAAACTTTTTGTACACACTAACATGACTGGGACACGAACAAGGTGGCAGAAACGCCTCTATCAACTCCAAAAAAAGCATGGCTTCTTTGCACAACCCTTAGAGGTAGTGGCGGATGAGAGGTTGGAGTCCAAAGTGAGAAGCAGAGTACGTGAGAGGGAGGTCTTCGAGTGGTTTGAAGCCGCTGAAGCGAAGCCAACGCTACTGGTGAACAGCAAAAGCAAGCAACTGATCGCGGCTGAAACCCTGCTCTATGACAACAGCTTGGGCAGCCGCCTTCTGTTCGAGGCGCGAACGGGCGCTCTACGAACTCTGGTCTACCGGGAGCGGTTTGACCCCAAGGTGGTTTTTACGATGTGCCGCGCGTGCAGACAAGAACCTGAGACAGTTGAACACCTAGTGCTCTACTGTGAGTGCCTGCTGCCAACTCCACTGGTAGATCGCCGGCTTCCCTCACAGGCGATGCTAGCATGTGCACTGGGTTTTAAAACGACGGATGACTCAGACAACCTCTGTACGGGCGGAGCAGACGACCCTCCACAAGGCAGGCATGACATTTCTACCGTGCAGTGCGTGCAAAGGACGAAAGCGCGTCTGGAACACTGGTGGGAGAAACTTTAGAACAGAAGCTTATAGGTTTTTTTGTTGTTTTTTTTTTGGCTAGGGCACGAAGACTCTTCGAGCTCGCCCGGTATAAAGGGAAAAGCCGCATCATCATCATCATCATAATAATAATAATAATAGAAGAATGGATAGTTGGGCGCGTTGGTGGGAATTCATCATAGGAAACAGCGTGAAAAACAGACGACGACGAAGAAGAAGCACACAGTGTATCGAGTACAGCTCCGCTGGTCTTCCTTCTTCACGAGAGTGGAAAGGCTGAACGATTTTGCACATCCGATACGGTACGATGGGCCTTCCGGGAGGCACTGCGCATGCGCTACCGCAGAAGTCTCGCACATGCGCAGTGCGTACCGGAGGGCCCATCGTATACCGTATCGGATGTGCGAAAAACGGTTCCCTAAAACTCCCTACTGTCTGAGGCGTGTTTCTCCATTGTATAACGGCCCTGTCACATGGTCATACAAAAACTGACTGCATGCGCGTTTAAAGCATACATACGTCGTATGTATGAAGCGTGTATACGCAGATAATGCTGTCATCATGTCCGCAGCCAGCACAGTGTCTTTTGTATGATATGTATGAACAGTGCGACTGCACGTGCAGTAAGCATTTTCAAATCAGAAGATTGACGTCTTTGCTCGGGGCGGCTGACGTCACCTGGGATTGCACTGCGCAGGGCTCGAAGGCAAAGACTCGAAGGAAGCTGCCAAGTGCGCGACCATCGTGACTGGGATTGCGTCGCTGTTTGCGAGTGTGCGTCGCACCAAGTCTCAAAACCTCGCCCCTGATGATGACGTAAGCATTTTTGGGTTTTTGTTTTTAATATCTACAAGACAAAACACGGAGTCTGTTTTTCACTGCCTGTGCCGGGGCTGTCAAGTTTGAAGTTTACCAAGCTAGCTTATCACGCCGATTTGATAAATTTTAGGCAATTAAGGCAGTGAACGTCGTCTCTGTCACCATATACCTGTGCCAAAACAGCCATTGATACCAACACTTGTCTTCGACATCAAAACGCCCCCCCCCCTTTCTCCCTCCCCCCCCCCCCCCCCCAATATTTAATGAAATAAATGGCTTTTTTCATACCTAACACATTTATTGGTATGGCAAGACTCAAGTGGCGCGTTTATTACGTTTCAAAATATTTATAGACAGATGTAAAACTATTGGTCTCGGCTTTAATTTAAGCCGATGCTGGCAAAAGGTGATTGCAAGCTTTGTTGGTGCTTTTTCGCGTACCAATAACCGTTAGGCGTAGGACAAGCCATTTAAACAAACGAAGGCGATAAAAAGCTAAGTACGAGCACTTCATCCCCTCCGTTTGTAATGCACATTTTGTTGGACGTTAAAAGTCAATTTTTTTTTTTTACGAATGATTAGACAGTGGGAAGGTGATCTGCCTTAAGGGGCGCCTGGTGTCTCCGCTCTAGATGGAAAGTCTAATACACAAATACCAGCTTAGGGTCTTTGACGTGTGCTGCCACTCCAGTAGGACTGCTGACTTGAGGTCTTTAACGTGCACAATACAGTAGTTCACAAACGCACGCCGGTACCCTGTCTTTGTTTACGCTTACAGAAGCTGTCCGAAGCGAAGGACCTACGGGAAAAAGTGCCCAGGTACCTGAGGTATTTCGAGAAACTACTCAAGCAAAACAACACCGACTACTTCGTTGGAAATCAGGTACGCCCTATACGAATTGAGTATTTTGTGTAAAAGTTGGTTTACAGAATTGTGCTTGCTTACGACCGGGTTCTAGTGATCTCAAATGACGAGTGTTCACACCGGCACGCAGGCGCCATGTATGAAGTGGTCCTGGAACCGCATTTCACTAGACTGAAGTTCTTTTTTTCTTAATTATTTACGAGATCAAATGTACATACTAATTATGAGAACTAGTCATTTTCAAAGGTTTATCCAGCCAATAAACAAAAATAATTGATACGGGGGAAAAAGTAGGAAATATATACGGGAAACATAACTGTTCGGCGGCTACCCGATAGATGGCGCCAGTGTTTTCTCGTCGTAAGAGATCCCCAGAAGTTTTAATGCGCTCAGTCGTAAGCAGTCGCAAGTGTGTGAACAAGGCTTAACATGCACACTCACCGGAAACGCATGACGGGACGGTAAAGCCTTTCTATACTGAAAAGTAGTGCGCTTGATTGATGGTCCAACACACATTTACCCCCTAGAAAAATCCTCCTCCTCTTCTTCAAAGTCCCCCTTGCCACTACCACTGATTGGCCGAGCGTTCCTCTGGTTTCGGCTCGCCACTTCCGTCCGCCATTTGTGCCCTCCCGTGTCGAGGCTTCGCATTCTCCGGCGGCGTGCATCCGGCGGCGTGCATACTACGTTGCCAGCCGCCCGTAGTTTTCTTTTATCGGTAGAGCGCATGACGCGTGTTTTGCTTTTAGAAGCGATATTAAATTGCCGCTATAACGTGGCGTCACTAAATCATTTGCGCGTGTTTACAAAACGGTCATTCACGTTTTTCATCATAATGTTTAAGACCCAAGATTGAGGTGAAGGAAAAAAGAAATAAAAAGGGTAAGTTTGAAATCGAAGAATAAAAGGCACAGGAGAAGACGTCTTAAACTCAGCCAATTCTTTTATTCTCTTTCGCTCCTCATATATCTCCGATACACCAATACCTCCTAGATAAGAAAACCAGTGCTGCATTTTCCTGCGTCACTAAAGAGGGCCACCGCAGGCCAGAGATTGGACAGGACTCCGGCGTCAACGTTTCGCCGGAACTCGTGTCCAATCAGTGAGAACACGGCTCCTAGCCGAGCGCTGACACCGTAGTCGTGTTCAATCTCTGGCCTGCGGTGGCCCTATTTAGTGACGCAGCAAAATTCAGCACCAGTTTAATTAGCAGTTAAACCAGCTTGATCCCCAATTAAACCAGCTTGACCAGCCTAATTACCAGTATGACCAGTTAGATATTCTGGCTGGATTTTCAATAGGGCGATTTTCGATAGGGCGAGCGTGCACTTTGTTGACAAAGCACCGACTGGACTCTTAGATACTCATGAATTAGCCACCGAATGACCTCTTAGAAATGTCCAGTCATTGTCGATACAACCGATCATCACCCTCTCCCAGACGCATCCTTTGTTTAAAGGCTGCGATTGACCTTTGAAACATAATAAGCATTAGTACCCTTCGTACACATTGCACCAAAAAATAAGAAAACTTTTACACATATTAATTATTCACCCCCCCCCCCCTTTTTTTTGTTTTTTTCCCTTTAGTCACACTCTTTGCTCACAATGCACGTAAAAAAAAAAGAAAAAAACGAAGAACAAGCTTTTATTTAAAGGAACTGTTTTTACTTACTGACAAGCTGCATCGAGGCCTGGGAAATACAATTTCCAATTGTTTTGATCCTTATTGTTTCTCTTACAATCCTCTTGATATCATTAGGCTCTTTGTGCAAAACTTCCGTCTCTGACCAACCTGCGGTTCAAGTGTTGCATTCTACAATATGTTTCGCAATTTCTAAGCTTGACGCCTTTATTTTTACATTTCTTTCGTGTTCTGGTAACCTATTCTTTACACATCTTGACGTTTCAAATCCAGGAGAAAAGCTCACCGGAGAAAAGCTCACCTACTTTTGTGCGGGCCTGGAGAAAAGCTCACGAGTCTTTAGACAGACCCGGAGAAAAGCTCACCTAGAATTCAATTTTTATGCAAGGTGCTCTTTATGGATTCAATGCTTATTTCATCAAGTGTACAATTTATTCCGTATTCTTGAACCGGGTTGGACATTTTAGGAGCAGCAGTGGAACTTAATGTACAGGCGTGTCCCATGAAGGTGATATACATCTACAAGCAAGGCGCTTTGCTGCAGCCCTCGTTCCGCTTTAATGTCGACCGTTTTCTCGTGAGTGTTGCCATATTTAGTTGTGACATAGCCGGGATAGAGGAGATATCAATTGTATTTATTTGATTAATGGAAGAGCTTAGAATATTGAAAGTGTCCCTCCTTAAATGACAAAATGCAAAGTTTCGGAAATGTAGAATCCGCTACTAGTACATGAAAGGTAATTTAACATATAACAATTCAGGAAGGAACTACTCAGGTTGTAGCCTACTACACGGTTTTATTTCCCCCGGTTATCCTTCAATTACCGGTTTATAGTTTTTTTCATTTCGCAACCCATTTTCTTATAATTAGGGTATATTTAAAAGTATATTATGTATTTCTTAGTGAAATGCAGAATGACCGCATGCGCGTATGACATCCGAACTGAACGTATTACAGTTGACTGAATGCTCGGTTCACAAATTCGCAGGTGAGCTTTTCTCAGTATCTGTCAAATGGCCGGTGAGCTTTTCTCCGCACCGGACGGTTTTACGGTGAGCTTTTCTCCTCCGACCGACGTTTTTCCCACGTTTTTCATCTCGTCGTCACCTCGGCGTGTAAGGGCAGAAACAAAAAGGCGCAAGCAGCGATGATATTTGTGATTCGAGTCGACGACACCGAAACTAAAGGTATACTTTGCTCCGTTCGCTGCGTGTGCATCATGGCTTCGCATTCCATAACGGAAAACATGCGCTATTTCGCGCTTATTGCCTCTGCTCCCCTGTCTGCTCAAGAGCAAATGAAACTAGGACAAATCTGTCTCACGGTTCAATTTTATTGTATGAATGTTTACAAAGCGGAAGACTGCATCTGATATCGAACCGAGTGATCCCAGCAGACGCACAGCCGAAGCCTCGACAAAACTCGCGTGCCTGCTCCAGACGCGAAGCAATGGAAAGACAAGCACAGTAGCCAAGACGTCAGGAACGCAGGCAACTCATAACCAAGCGAAAGCGGGAAATCTGCGGGTCGAAATTGTGCAGCAAACAGCGATATAGCGAGGTTTGCCAGCAGTCACCTGTCGCGGCGCTCGGCGGAAGGACAGCCTATAGAAGCGAAATGAAAAAGAGAGAGCCTGGCCCGGGGGGGGGGGGGGGGGGGGGGGGGGAGGGAAGGGGGGGGGGGGAGAAATGAACGAGAAATTCTCGAGGGACAGAGGGCGCTACTTTCAAGGGGCTTTACTTGACGGCCCCGAGGAGTCCCAGGAGTAATCTTGTTCCGCAGTCAATTAGGTTTTGTGACATGAGCCGATAAGAATGCCAAATAACGAAGCAAGAAGCGGGAACATTTCACAATAAAACACGTCATGTGCTTCTTGAGCTGTCAGTGTATAAAGCAGTATTTATACCCGCAGAAGATTACCACGGCATGACAAAGACGACGTTTTTAATATATATATTCTTTTATAGCTTGGGCGATTTGAGGCGTCCCCATTTTCGCAGACGCGTTAAAATTGAGTTGACGTACGCTGTTATTTGATCTACCAATGAAAAGACGCCCCCTATACTGTAAAAAAAAAAAGAAAACCGTTTACAACTCCCTGTAACGCCGAATTAGAGCGCAGCTCTTGAGCAGGAGGAGGGAAGGGTACTGGGGGGGGGGGGGTCAAGAGACCTCGGGAGGGGGGGGGGGGTCACGTGACTTGGGGGGGGGGGGTTACGTGACCTCGGGGGGGGGGGGGGGGTCACGTGACCTCGGGACCCCCCCTCCCTCCCCGAAGGTACCCGAGGTCCTCCCGAAGGAACCCGAGGTCCTCCCGAAGGAACTCGAGGTCCTCCCGAGGTCCTCCCGAGGTCCTCCCGAAGGTACTCGAGGTCCTCCCGAAGTCCTCCGGAAGGTGCCCGAAGTCCTCCCATGGTCCTCCTGAAGCAACCCGAGGCCCTCCCGAGGTCCTCGGGGGGGGGGGGGGGGGGGCTCGTGGTTACGCCAACGCCGACGGCGACGCCGCTCAAGCCGGAAACGGGCGCCTAAGAGCTGCGCTCAAAAAAAAGTATGCGTGTTCACTTTCCTGCAGAACACAGATACAGCCGAACAGGGTGAACGATAGAAAGATCCCGGCGCATGACGAAGCACAGAATACGATTGGATCTGAACAGATCGTACGCGACCGGCGCAAGTGACACTGAGCAACCGAAACGCCATGCTCAATGTTCCAGCGCACAGCGCATATTTCGGTCTATTCTGAGCTTCGGTCGCCCCGAATCGATTCACTAGGCCTCCATTTTCTTCCATTGTCCAAGTCCCGAACGATTCGCGCACGGATGCGGAGTGGCGTCGGCGAATCGTTCGGGGACAAACCGGTCGCGTCAAAACGACTCACTATGATGCCTCATTCACACCGGTGATTGAAACGGAGTTGCGAAGCGGTTGCGAGCGCGGCCACGTAAAGATTCAGTTCGGTTTCACGCGCCTTTGATGATGAAAAGCATAGAATCCGCTTCGCGGTTGCGATTCGAACGTCAGTGTGAATGCAGCATAAAACTGGAAAGCATCGAACAAAGAGCGCTACAGCCCTTTACCAACAGACCTGAGGTGTTCATGCGTTATGTGGACAAATGTTTTTGTATATTGAAAACATAAAAAGTTGATAAGTTCCTGGCTGACCTCAACTCCATCGAGCCCGACACCAGTTCACCGTGGAACGGGAAAAAGACAACACTTTACCATTCCTTGATGTAGTGGTGAAGAGGCAAGGGGAGGAGATGAAGTTTTCGGTATACAGGAAGCCCACTCACACCGGACGCTACCTTAATTTTAAGTCGAACCATTCAACGAGTCACAAGGCATCAGTCGTTGCAACACTCATGTCCAGGGCGGCTGTTATCTGTTCTTCAGAAACTGACAGAAAAAGCGGGGAGCAGAGTGTGATCGCTGATCTGAGAAAGAACGGCTACCCTACAAGGTTCATCCGACAAGTCACCAAACGTACGGTTCACGCTCGCCAAAACCCACAACCAAAGGGAGCTGCGCCGCATCGCCCCACCACGCGCATTAGCGTTCCCTACGTTCAATGTACTAGCGAAGCACTATCACGGGTGCTTGCAAAACAAGGCATTCACGTGGCTCACAAACCGGTATCCACTCTTGGACGTTTCATGCCAAGACCAAAAGGTCGCCTCCCAAAGGAAAAAGCACCGGAAATTGTTTACCGGATCCCCTGCTTAAAATGTCCTGCATCTTATATCGGCGAAACAAAGAACTTTATGGAAAGGTTACGCCAGCACAAGAACGATGTACGCAAATTCGACCGAGAACGCAGTGCTCTTGCGGAGCACTGTGACACTTTTGACCATCCGATAGACTTCGCGAACGCGTCCGTTCTTGATGTTGAAACCAATCTCCGAAAAAGACATCACCTTGAATCATGGCACATTCAAAATACACCAGGAAATATCAACAGATCTATGGGTACCTTACCATCCGTTTATGTAAGTGGACTACGACAGGTGATTCGAAAAAGACTGGATGGCAAGGCGGAAGCGCGATTAGAAGATATTCGTACCACCAAAGAAGACGAGGCTGCTCCCACGCACGAAATCAATCGCCCCTGAAGAAGGAACCGAACTGGTTTTGAAACGTTGGGTCCGAGTGATTTTTGGTTGGAGTCACTTATTTTTCTATTCTATCAACTCCCTATTCGCTTGGATCCTTGAATTGCTCGCCGTGATTGGCCTTTTCCGTGTCCTGAAAAAAATTTAAACTCGCAGGCGTTTTTTTTTCTTTTTAAAAGTGTTACTTTTTAGTCTTTTTAGCGGATCTGGTTGCCGCTCACACAAATTTAGCTCAAACGCAAACGCTGCGCGCCCTGAACCAAACCGAAG
Source organism: Ixodes persulcatus (assembly GCA_013358835.2). Taxonomy (NCBI): domain Eukaryota; kingdom Metazoa; phylum Arthropoda; class Arachnida; order Ixodida; family Ixodidae; genus Ixodes; species Ixodes persulcatus. Next base: position 41,373 of record JABSTQ010007248.1, read on the forward strand.
GCTGACAGCGCTTCTGTCTATAGCTTTCGCCACGCTTGCACGAGCGCCGATCGTGTAACGATCCGTCTCCCCTTCAAAGAGCGTCACTCGGCAAGTGTTTGTGGGCCGCCAAATTTAGCAGGCTGTATTCCTGGCTTGTTGGGTCATACTACTTTTGGAAAGCTCACCTTTTTTGCGCGTGCGCTTCGAATATAACCGCTGGTCGAACCCACGTGGCGAGGCGCCGTCTCCCTCTCTCTCTTGTGCGCATGCCCGGCAGCTGACCTGGGCGGACCTGGCGGTGACCTTTTCGTGCCAGCAGCTGCTCCAGCGGTTCCAGGGTGCCCTGGATAGGCACCCGCAGCTCAAGGCCCACTACGAGCGCGTCACGGCTCTGCCGCGAGTCAAGGCCTTCCTGGCAGAACACGCGGCTGCGGCGGATCGCTAGCAGCCGGTGGCCCGGGAGAGTCGTCGATTCTTCTGTTCGGTTTATTTATTTATTTTTTTTTTGAAGGGCACCGTGCAAATGCATTCGATGCTCCCAAGCGGGAGTGGGAACCCCTGGCAGCGCAAGATGACGGCGCGAACGTGGAGTTGTTGTGATGTCCCTTTGAAAACGGAAACCGGTCGGTGCCGACTTTCTCCACCCTGTATAGAGTTTGTAAACGTGACAGCGTTCAGAAGGTACTGCGGCTCGGCACAGGAAAGAAACACTAGAGAGAAGTACAGGGTGTCACAAAAGAAAATTTACACGGTCTTTTTTGCCGCAAAAATAAACTAGGCATCGCCGAACGCTCATTCTCCGCCAAAGGTAGCACTAGAGGTCACAACCAGATGCCAACGTTTCAGCCCGATCCGATAACTTAATCAAAAGTTATAACTGATTTTCTGAAAATTTCAATGGGAAAATGGAGCCCATTTTTGCCCGTTTTCGGTTTCTGGTGCCATAGAGCCCCATGTGTTCGAAAACTCCGTCGGCCGCCATTTTCCCAGTGAAATTTTCAGAAAATCAGTTATAACTTTTGACTAAGTTATCGGATCGGGCTGAAACTTTGGCATCTGGTTGTGACCTCTAGTGCTACCTTTGGGCGGAGAATGAGCGTTCGGCGATGCCTAGTTTATTTTTGCGGCAAAAAAGACCGTGTAAATTTTCTTTTGTGACACCCTATACATTAAAAGGCCTAAGCACACCATATTAGAAAAAAAGAAAGCTATGCAATGCGGGCATTTCGGCAGAAATGTCAGTTTAATGTAGGCTTTTCATCATCATTTAAGAATACTGGAGGTCCCGTAGGGCCCAAACAGACGTAAACACAACGAAAAAAAAAAGAAAAGAGTATGGACGCAGCTTTAATGGAAAAAGAAAACACTAGCAAAAAAATATAACCGTAAGAAAGTAAACCTGGCTCGGCACGTGCGCATAGAGAGAGATTCAGCTTTAAGCAAATATTTTAAGAAAATGGGATCCCAGTTCGACGAAAGTTGAAAGTATACTTCCGAATCAGCGTTAACGTGTCGGTCTGCTGTTGATAAAAATGTACTGGGCGCCCCACTCTTGTCATTAAAATATTAGAGGAAGTCCTCTGGTCCCGCTATGCACCTATAAACACTGCAGCGACCATTTTTATCTTTTGAGCAGCGGGATGTTTTTAGAAGGACATATTTGAGAACAGGTAGTACTGCAGAGGATTGCGCGGGTCGTCGGAATGCTAATTTAGCTTTATGTATCGACGGATGGTAGCCGACAAGAGGGGTGCCTCTGTCTGTGCTGTTTTAAATTTACATGTTTTGTCTCACAAGTCAACTGTGTTTGCAAACGGTAAGGTGTAGTTTTACGCTGTTGGGTACATCTATACTTCGTTTCACCTTCGGTCCGAGCGCGGATGATGGTATGAACCGAAGGGCCAATCAAACAGCGTAGAAAGTGCAACGTCATGGCGTGCTCTCTGTGCTTGATAGGACTAGCCGGCGGAGGAGCATGCACAGAGACGGCGAATACCCGCTGGTCCTATCAACTGCAGAGAGCACGCCATGACGTTGTGCATTTTTCGCTGTTTGATTGGCCCTTCGGCTCATAACATCGGCCGCGCTCGGACCGAAGCTGAAACGAAGTATAGAGGTTCTAATGTACAGTTCTTGATGCTCGAGCGCACACTCCAAAGTTGCTTCGCATGACCGTGCCAAAAAAAAAAAAAAAGAAAGAAAGAAATAAAAAAGATATGCTTCTGTACGGTGCATTGTTTGTGACAATAAAATACTGGCTCCCGCATGTTTAGGTCCATTCACAAAGTAGCGTTGGACTGCGTTGGGGGGGGGGGGGGGGGGCTAATTACATCTGGATACGGCTTCAAGTTACTATGGCAACAGTTGCGTCGCTCGGTTGCTTTGGCAAACTAGCAGCCGCATATCGACGTCAAACGTAGTTAAACGTGTGAATGATCCTTCATGGTTTACGACAGTCGATTTTACAAGCCTAACTGGGATTCGCTTTTGTTACGATTATTAAGTTAACCTCATCATGCAACTCAATGTAATTTTAATGTTCAAGAACAAACACAAGGCCTGAAGCAACAAAAAAGGAAACACGAATAAAAAGTATGCACACGAAGTGTTTTGTCGACATCAGTGTCTCGTCTTTACATGGGAGATGGAAGGCCAGAATTTACATCATCAGCGCTTGTCGCATGATATTACTCGCGGCGAGGTGTTTCGATTATGCACTGTGATGTTAATTAAAGCCTCGATATATTTTTCTCCATTATTTAAAGGGGCCATGAAACGCTTTCTTCAGCTAGCTTCTTCCTTTTTAGCTTCAATCCTAAACTCAAAAGCGAAATGAGAAATCACGTGTTCGTGACTTGCTTGTGGTGCACAAGCTTCCACCGTGCTTTTTAAGCACACTTTGCAACATGTCATTCGCGAGTGATGATAAGAGCCGTCACGGCACTCATTGGCCACGAACGCGAATTCAATTATTCGTCGACGGATGGATTGTTGACGGGCGCATGCGTCCGAGTGACGCCGTGCTCGTGTCCAATGCGTGAGCTGGGGTCGGCTGACGTGCTTTGGCCACCGTGGATGTATCACAGTGAAAAATGAAGAGCATTCGAAGGAAAGGAGGTACGAAGTAGTGCACCATATTTTTTAATTTTTTTTTTTGCAGCAAAAAGCAGTTTTTTTTTTTACTTTCTACTACCTTTCTTTTGGCCCACTAAGCTATTAGTAAAATCCCAATCTAAAATAATTTATCCCAGACCGAAATTTCTTTTTTCATGGCCCCTTTAATGCAGACAAAGAACTGATTTTAATGGCCGACGAAGACACGTAAACAGTAATTACATTAAAGTCGACGAAAAGCGGTGCAGCTCATTTGAAAGGCTTTATACGATTTGTAATAAAAAAAAATCGTAAAAAATCGTAAAATCGTTTATAATCGTACGGGGAGTTTTTAATAAAAAAATCGCCGAAATTATTGGCAGCCAAAGAAAGGCAGGTCCTGACGTCTCCCCAGCGTCTTATTATGGCTCCACATCCAATGAGGTTCTGGCCGGCAAGAACGCCGGAGCGTCCACGAATCAGAAAGCAAGAAGTGGAAACATCATAAACCACGCCCCGCATTTAGGCTGTCAGGTGTTAAGAATATCTCGTACTACCTTGTCAATGCTGCGTCCTATCAATTACATTTTACTTTCAAACATCGCGTAGCAAACGAACAATAGAGTACGCCAGCAAACCCAGCGCCAACGCAGACGCTGCAAGGGTCCCAAGCACGCATATTGACCGTGAGGTTTCACGCGTTCGTTTCTTTAGCATACCAGCCGTAGATGCCCGCGAATAAGCTACAGGGCGGAGGAGCGCCCGCTCCTCTGAAGTTGTCGCCCTACAGCCGCGCCTTTCAGAAAACCCTGCATGCATTCTGCTTTACCATTGACACGGAACAACGATTATTTATTCATTTTACCGCGACAGCGTTAAGGAGCTGTGTCGTAGAAATGCCGGCGTCGGCGGCATTTCTACGACCCAGCTTCTTAACGCCGGCACAAAATGCCGACGCCGGCATTTTGTGCCGGCGTCGACACAAAAGTCACGTTGGGAGCACCTGTTACGTTGAGCTCTTAAAAAAGAGGTTGGAATTGGGACGGCCACATTTCCTCTTATGCAGCCTTTCACTTTCGGGTTGCACTATAGACCGTTTTTGTGTGACGGTCGCCATGTTAAAATATAGTGTAGCTGGGTTGGGCGACAACATATAAACGAAACATTTTAAGCGTAACTAAAATAAAAAAGAAGTATAGCCAAGAAAAAAAAAAAAACAGAACTAATAGTACGATCCCCTTCAATTCTAGTGCCTTCCAGTCGGCAAACAAAGTGATTTGCTATTTTACCCCAACAGCTACGTCAGAATTTAACATGGCGACCGTTACAAAACAGAATGTCTATTCACGTTACCACATCAAGAAAAACAATAAAAAAATGTTTGCGCATTATTTATGTGTTGCGCGAAGTAGTACGTTCTTACAAGATTTGGTTGTCGAAGTAAGAATCGACGCTTATGGCGTTTGAAACGTGTAAATCTCGATAAAATAACATAAAACTAATCTGAGCTGCACCCAGTGATTTCCCTACACACACCCTAGGGGGGGGGGGGGGGTGTACACCCCCTTGTTTTTTTTAAAGCACCCCCCTTTAAAAAGTTAGACACCCCCCTAATTTCAATTCCTGGGGAAACCCCTGGCTGCGCCTGTACTGATTTCAAATAATTTACTAGTGGGGACAACATCCTCCGCTCATTTCCGTTAGACCGCGCGCTCTGCGCCAATTTGTCCCTCGGCGGTTTGGAAATGTCGTCAAGCCGGAGATTGATGTAAGCATGCTCGTCGCCCGAGTCTCTCTGCTCGGACGATTCTAAGGAGGATTTGGTCGCCAATGTGCCAATGGTGAGAACTCTGTGCTATGGGTACGGCTGAAGAACCGCAGATCGCAGGGAAAGAATTTGTCCTTCTTTCGTTTTCCTCTGGAGCCACGCGTGTGAGGACGGCATTTATGATATCCCCTTTCTGTTCTCCATTGATGCCTCTCAACTAAATGATGGGGTACATCATTTCAGCCGCTTGGAATGGGCAGTTCACTGCAGGTTTGCAGATTTTGGTGCCGTTTCCAAAAATCACAGGCCGGTTCAAACCGAGCAGGATCCTTTGCGTAACAAACGTGTGTGCTCCGATAATTTTCATGAAACCGACTTCGGCAACCCGAATTTGAAAAGTCAGGAGTGAGTAATTGCAAAATAATATTGAAGTGCACGTCTGTACGCTCCATTTTATTTAGACATTATATATGCATCTACAGAGACCGCCAGAGATCGAAATGATCGAAAGCGCGAAATCTCTTTCTCAATATGGGTTTGTATTTCGCCGTTCTCCACGGTCTGTGTTCCTACAATATCGATTAGGGGTGTGCGAATATTCGCCATTTTCGAATAACGAATCGAATATTACTCTATTCGATTCGTTAATCGAATCGAATATTAATTTTCAAAAGTTTCGAATATTTTTCGAGTAATTTCCGAATAGTGGTTACGGTGTCGCGCCGCGAGATTCCCTTCACAGGCGTCCCACAACGCGCCGGCACGCCTCCCATAGGTGCCCGCAAGATGGCAATACGAACCTCCTTCTCCTAGACAATGACTATCATCATCGGCAGCTACAGTTTCTCTGTATACGTGCGTTGCTGTTTCCTCCGTTAGGAACCACTGTATTAAGTATAACCCGCATGTAAGCGATTTGCCGAGAGATGAGACAGGTGACGTTGACCCGCTTCGCTGTCGCTCGGTCAGTCGCGCTATGAGGCAAGCCGCATGAAAGTGGCGTGAGCAAGCGACCAAGGTGATGAGGACGTTTTCTAGAAATCCAAACACCGAGCGACGCGACGAGCGACAGTGAGAAATCTCCGTCGCTCGCAGCTGACTCTCGTCGCTGTCGCTTGTCTCGTCACTCTCTAAATCGCTTACGTGCAGTTCAGCCTTTAGGGACCGCTTTCGCACGAGACTGCTCGTGCACGCTTTCGGGAAGCGTGTTGTGGAGACGTCTCAGAACTGGTTGCAACGATACCGCCGCTCTGTATGAGCGAAGTAGAAATGGTAGAAGCGGGAAGTTGTTCGAAGAAAAAGTGCAGTAGAGTGTGGAAGGTTTTCGGCCACTTCCAAGCAACCAATTGAAGAAGCCACAACAGCTGTTTGTGTCGAGTCTTTCCAACACTTTCCATAATTTTTCCACTCTTTGAGTGTATGAAGATGTTGCTTTTTGATGGTCGCAAGTGCAACAAAACAACGCGTTTTCCCAGAATCTTCTCAGATCAGTGAAAACAACGTTCCTGGACGTAAGCACACAGGCACATCACGCCCTTGTCCCCTGCCTTGATCCTCGATTCAAGGACATCTGCTACAACAAGGAATAAAAAGAGAACGTAGAGTTCCTACTAAGTACAATGCTTCAGGATGTACCGGGCTCAAGCGAACTGTGATTTTATGTTCAGCATCCGCGTGAACCGTGATATTATGTTTAGTATTCTAATATTTTAGTAGCGTTTGTCTGTATTTAATTATATATCGCTGAACTCCAGTCATTATCGTCTAGTCGCGTTTTTACAATAATTTCCAGAAACATTTTGGAACAATAAAAGTAATTTTATAATCTCTTTGCTCTTCTTTAGTAGCTGTCTACTTACTATTCGGAAACTATTCGAAAATTATTCGATTCGTATTCATATTCGATTCGGTGCCACAATTATTCGATTCGTATTCGATTCGGTTTCAAAAATCACTATTCGCACACCCCTAATATCGATAATAGAGTCGTTCGGATTAGTTCAAAGTGTCCAGTTTTTCAAAATAGCTATCTCTGCTGGGGAGCAGCTTTCTACATCGTAGACATTTATAGATGCAGAGTTCTTGGTATGAAAACGTTCTTGCGTTGCACGAGCTCATTAACAACCATAATATCGCGTTTTCAAGGAAGATGCATGTGCTGGCATCTGTGGTGTGCGTGCGCTCTTACAACCAATACCTCCCGATTCCAAGATATTCAAAAATAGTGTACTGTACAGCATAGGCTAAAGCAAAACAGCATGCCATGAAGGAACTTGGCCAAAGGACCTGCAAAACAGGGCGGCACTAAAAGCAGGAATCCCGAGAACGTCGCCTGTGTTGAAGGAAGTAAGCAAAGAGGTAATCATGTAAAGATTGGGTTGGTTGAGGAATAAAGCATGGTTAGTGTTTAAATGAAACTGTCCATTTTTATCTACCGTGTCTCCCAAAATAAAACTTATGATCTGCAATAAAATGGCCCGCAAACATAGGCGACGGAGACATTAAGTAGGACTATTTCTCGAATACGTGCTTTACTGGTCACATTTGCGCCATAACATTTCAAGTCTCGACTCCCATTAGAAAAAGAAATGAACTAACTAGGGCACATTACATTCTTGCAAGTAATTTTTTTTGTTGCGTACTTGGAGTTAAGATTTGGAAATTTAATGCGATAATGTAACCAGTTAAGGACGCATTTGAAGGAATTTTCGCTTTAAACGCGAAGTCACTGATCTGCTGTACAAGTTTTTATACCTTCAAATTATTTTGGGGACACGTGGTAAAATGATTTCCAAGTCTTATCGCATTTTTTCTGTGGGTGCTCGTATTGTGAACTAAAAAAAAACAACTATGGGGCTATTACACTTTTAAAGTTTAATAACTCATCAGCATCCACTGGTTACATCGCGTGCTCATGAAGGCTCATAAAGGTTACATAAAGACTAGGCTACATTACACTTGGAGGTTTGATGTGTCCACAAATTTCTAAATTTCATTAAATTTCATCAAATTTTGTTATTTTATTCAACAAATCTGTATGAAGACGATTTAAATAATAAAATTTTCATAAACATCTTTTTGCTCTAAAAATGTTTAGGGAACACGCTACGACTCATATTGAGAAAACACTTGCATCGACCCAACGTCATGCGGCGCGCCCTTTGCCTAGCGGCAAATGCCTAATGACCGCGACTTCCATGGCAATAGGTGGCGCCTCCCACCACTCCAAATTCAATGAAAAAAACAAACACAAAAAGCCAAGGTTGCTGGCCATCCAGCCATTCGAACTGCGCCAAACCTGACCGCGCCGAGGCCACTGTGTTATCAGGACGTAGGGTGTATTCTACGTATAATAAGGTATTTGCTGATATATTAATTCAGCGCATGAAGGGCGGGAATTAGTAACACTCCGCAAGGACCCGGACTTTTGTTTTACTGCCTTTCTTCCGGTGAATACTATTCGCCACTCCAACGCCCTATAGATGTCGGGGCAGTAGTCCCAAGATTACCCAAATGGCAGAAGGCACGGGAATGGACCAGCCAGGATTTGCCGTGCACCCGCTCGCTGACGCTGGTCAGTGTGCTTAAATTAATTTATTGGCTATAAATACGAAGTGGTCAGGGCAGGAGCATGTTACAAATCACGGAGATGTTGACGTGAGTTCAGAAAACGAGCATGTTGATTTATAAAAGTTGCGAAGCGGAAAACACCAGTTCCTGCTCGTACTCGCCTTTTCCGTTACATCTGCACGATGCATGAACACGCCGACCAGAACTATGCGGTAACAGCGGCACTAAGGCCGACAGTCCCTACCACCGTCTCCGCAGCCGTCCCCGCTCCTCATGGTTCTTCGTTCGTCCGCGAGAGGGCGAGTGGAGTGCTAGAGTTGCGAATAGTCTGGGTCAGCTCTTTTTGCCGCAGACTCTATACCTTCCCTCACTAGACGCGGGTATCATCCTAAATTCTACGCACTGCCGTTTTACAGCAGCTGTACGCTATCATTTGTCTCGAGCGAATCGTTTTTCGACGGTCGTGTCACGTGCTCGTGACCCTTCAAGACGTTTTGGCCGGACTGCGGCGCGCAGCCGAGTGTCGGTGTGCGCGCTGTTTTTGCCGCCCCGCGAACGCCGTGACCGACGCCCGCCCGAGGTGGAAGGCAATCTCGTGACGGGGTCCAGACGGAACACGTGAAGGATCCCCCGAGGTCCGCGCGGCGTGAATGCGTCTCGCTCCGTTGCGCTCGCTTGGCTGCTCACAGAAAGCATCCCGATTTGGACGGCCGAGCCGGTCTGCCGCGACACACTACTACATGCGCGGACGTTGAGAGGGGAAAAATACAACCACAACAGAAGACCGAAGCATGTATGCAGCCACCGAAAATTTCCTTCCTAATTAAAAATGGTCGCAAGCGCTGTTCTCTTTTTTCGAACAATGACGAGAGCAAATGCGCTCAGAAGTTTCCATTGTTTTCTTAGGCGCGTAATGGACAAATGCATAACATAGAGACGTCGAGAGGTATACAGCTGCCAAACCCTCTGCTACGTTCATTTCCCGTTCTCGGCAATTTCTGCGTCCACTAAATGCTCGTATACAACGAGACGTAGATAGAGAGATGAGAGCTGAGAATTACCCATTTATTTGTTTGTTTCCATCTTTATTTTTGTTTTAAGTTAACTTAGGACAAATGCTGAGGAGAACAGAAAAGTGAAGTGAAGGAGGGAGAAGGGGGAGGGGTGGGGGGGGGGGAAGGGTTGATGCTGAGAGACAATTCTTTTGATGCGAGTGCGCTAAGAATAGTTTCAATTATGCCGTTTGTTGCGAGCGCTCCACGTTTATTTTAGGAACGAGCTATCCGTGATTCGCTCACGTACTTCTAGTACATGCGTAGTAGGGGTACTTATGGCGCGAAACCATAGCTCTTGTTGTCGTTTAACGTTGCAACTATATATACGACGTAAAGTTTAGGTGACGTTGCAGTACTTGTCTATCGTGAAGTCCGTGCGTCTGGTAGGTAACTTCAAGACGGCACGCGGCACGCCAGATTTCTTAGCGCAACACTGTTCCTTCCTTGCTCGTTTTCTTTCGTTCTTTTATTAGGCGAAACAATTTTTTTTCCAAATAAAGAATGGTTGCATGAGTAAATGGCCGTCCTTTGTACGTGAGAACAACGCGTTGCTATTGTGGCATCGTTCTACTCCAGACTGCCAAACATTACCGGCACGACCTTCTTTCATCTGTCGGAAAGACTGTGCCAGCACCTCCCATTGCGAACGTACACGTACGTTCGGTATATGGTCCCGTGTGACGAAAGCTCATATCAGGGAGTATTAGTATATCCTTCCGATGGCTCCGATAACGATATATGATACACCGCCGACGCCTTTGCGCATGCATCTTATTGTTATCGGAAGTATCGAAACGATCTACCAAAACTTCCTATTATCAGATATTTGTTCTTAAAATCAGTTATTTAGGTGCACATATTATAAACTTTTTTTTGTGCACTTCAAGGCTACATAAAGATGCGCACGAAACCTACATCGATGTGCAGAACCTCATTAAAGGTGGTGCACTTCTTTTTTTCTGGTGTCAAGGACGTTTAGGTAGCAAGAGCTTCTTTTTACAACCTGCACAACTATTTAAAAAAGGAAAAAAAAATCAGTGATATCTTGAGGGTTTGTGGAAACCACGCAGTATGGCGAATTAATGACGTTCACCCTGTTACAAAAGGGGACACCGAAACTAAATTATATGCAAATTAGACAGGCAAACCACAGATATCAAAAGCAAAACATGTTTCAATTATATACACCAATATGCTCGTCACGATCAAATAAACTCCGTCTTTATTACCAGAAAAATGAATTCCAAATAAATTTGACAATTAAGGAAGTTAATTTCAGAATATGTAAACAAATTTGAGGCGACTAAAAAAAATCTTATCACAAATATTGTTATACAATTACTAATAATGAATTTTTAGTACATAGAAATAAAATAAAAGGCAGCATATTTTCGAAAAGATTTTAATGGAAAAGGTAATTGAAATACAAAAAGAAGTTGTGATATAAAAGAAACACATTTTTTTTTCTATATTATAATTTTCTGGAATGTAAAGCACGTTTGATGTGCTTTCGACAATCAAGGATTGATGTCAATCAAGTTGCTGGCAATAAAACGACCCAAAAATAAACGGAAACGGCAAGACATTTCATAGCTAACGAACATAAACGGAAACAGAAAAAAAAAGAAAAGGAATTTGCGCGACACGGAAACGGAAACATTAAATACGTATGTCGCTACCTGAAAGGAAACGGGAAACAGACGTAAATTCGTGTCATTTCCCGCTGTCACGTAACTGATAAGATACCACATGCGATAACTCGACAGGGTGGCCACTGAATACGAATGACAAATTTCCACGAAGCATATGACCGCCAGTCTCCCTTTCACGCCGTAATACCTGCAGAGAACAGAAAACAATGGATGGGCCTTGAACAAGACGTGTCCTGCCCAGTCGTGTCATTTTCTGCGCAACAAATTAACTTTTTATATTGTTTAAAGAAAACAGCAGAAATAAGCAGAAAGATGTCGTGTGTTCCCCTTTAAATCGCCTCAGACTTGATGAGCGCTCGCTTTAAGGAACGTACCACGCAGCGTGGCACTGTCCGCGCAAACAAACAAGGTCGTTTTTTTTTGTTTTAATACTTTAGGGGTTATCATCAAAACCACTATACCATGGGCGTACCAACCGGGGGGGGGGGGGGGGCGGCAAGGGGGGCGCATGCCCCCTCCCCCCAGTTCTCAGAGTGGGGGGGCAAGGCATGTGTTTTGCCCCCCCCCTGAAACAGCCGCCACTGGGCTGGGCAAACACTGGCCGGCGGCACCCAAGGAATACCAAGGGCACCGCCCCCCGACCCGCGAGGGCATATTTTTAACGCGCAGGCGATACACACCCTAGCAACGGCGCTCACTCTGAATTGGCTGGTTTGTGGAGATAGGCGCTGCCGCCGTCAACATAGGCAGGGGTTACAATGCGAGTTTCCGAAGCGGTAGTGTAACTTAGTAGTAAGGTGTCTGCCTCATACGTAGCAGACCCGGGTTCTATCCACGGTGTGGGCTTCTTTTTTTTTTTTCCTCAGACATTTTGTTTTGTTGAGGCATTTGGCGATATTTACGACATTTCTTTTTTACGATTAACACTGAAAAAAAAAAAAAAAACAAATGTTGTCGACGAAACATCGCTGAAATAAATCGTATGGGACTCTATTTACGGATGTGCATGGGGGACAGCGGGGCTTGGGTCGCCGGCTGCAAAGCGGCGTGTACGGGGGTAAAGAGAGGGGGGGGGGGGGGGCTAAGTGGGTTAATATTTTTGTAATTAGCAGCCGCATACTGTCGCCGCGAAGCGGCGTGAACGCAGGCGGAGGGAGGGGGCGGGGCCCGGTTATATACACGCGCTGTCCGAATCCGAAATTTAAGTTCCCGCGCGTTGCCTAGCAGCCAATCCGGCGTGAGCGCCGTTGGTAGGGGGTCTATCACCTGCGCCGTACAAGTTAGTGATGGACCGAATCTGCCGAACTTCGAATTCGGCAAAGTTCCGCACACGCCGAAATTTAGAAGGAAAGTTCGGCAAAAATTTGGCAACAATTCGGCAAATGTTTTCGCGCGTGCACGAACGCGACGGGGCCATGGATCGCAAATGTGTGGAGTAGGCGACACGGTTACTGTGCGTCTGTGAGCTTTCGCGAGTGTGGTTTTCTTCAATATTTTCTGCCTCAAGAACAGAAGATCGACCAGTAATTTAAGCAGTCCACTGCGCAAGTGACAAATGATGCGGTGCATTCTGGATAACGTGATTTTCATTTGACCTTTCCATTGATGAAACGAGGTGGTTGAAACATTGACTGACCAACTGACAATTACGCTCAGTGTTCGCAGCCCACTGCCGTCAAACTGGGCAGAGTCACGAGAGCTTGCCAGAATGTATGGGATGCAGGTGGCATCCTCGTCATAATGTGATACATGTTTTCCCGCTTCTTTTCTTTCCTTTTTATGCACTTTCTGTAGTGTGTATATCTGTACATTTATATATCGGTTTTGTTTTTTCACATGTGGGGGCGGGCTGGCAGGCGCTCTGCGTAAGGGTTTTCACCTATCTGCCTAGCCCGGGCCGCACACCACCACATGGGCCCCTTCCAGTTTGTGCAAATAAAATTATTATTATTATTATTATTACAATTATTATTATAACAATGCTATTTTCGGCTAACAAGTAGTTTGTGCCAAAACAGAATAATATTACTTTTTAGTTCGCGTTATTTCGCGATTTTCAAGTATCTGCATAAAACTAAACACAGAACTATCTATCATCAGTGCTCGACGTTGCACAACCGACATTCCTAACTCTCCCATCTTCCTAAACGTCCGTGTGTGTCCTAACACCAGATACCGGAATTTTAACGGTTAAAACGGCACGTTCCGAATATGGAACGCACACTTTCATGCAAAGCTGACGTCAAGTGACTCAAATCGAAAAACATGCATATTGACAATATTGTTACCTCTTCTGGTGAGGGCTCAGCAACCGTTGCATTCGTTTTCGCGCACGAAATGGCAACTCCCAGAGAAAGTTAAAACGCAGTGATTGCCTTTATTTTAACAATGTAAATACACTTGCGGGCGTGCGCTGATGCGGTCTCAAAATCAAAACTCTGGTAGCGTGATTCGTGACTGCGCCGGCTACTACCCAACCTCGTTGTCACGCCACTTTCTGGAGCAGACACTAAAATTGCAAGTAAACACACAAAAGCGACACCGATACAATTATCTTGCAGAATATCACCTTATTTAGTAATAACTGTGTCAATAGGCACTACATGTTGTATTTAAGTTACGAAAAAAAACATAAACCTTTTTTCGTGAGAAAAAAACTAAATATGAACGTTAAGTCTGGAAAATAGCTAACGTAATTCCTGTTCACAAAACTGGTGATCGCCAACTAATAAGTAATTACCGTCCCATCTCTCTCACCAGTGTTCCATCTAAGCTCGTGGAGCATATACTTTACTCAAATATAATAAACTTTCTTGACTCTCATTATCTTCTTTTTGAACATCTGCAAGGATTTCGTAAATCTTACTCTTGTGAAACCCAGCTAACCGGCTTCCTTACTGATATTCATTCAAGCTTCGATTCGAATATTCAGATCGACGCCATTTTCACTGAATTCTCCAAAGCATTCGACAAAGTACCACACCAACATCTTTTAACAACGATATTAATATCTATCCCTCTGTTGTTAAGTGGATTTCTGAATTCCTAATTAGCCGTAACCAATATTCCTCCGTTAACAACGTAAAATCTCCCACCTCTGCCGTAACGTCAGGTGTTCCCCAGGGAACCGTACTTTGACCCCTTCTGTTCCTAATCTATAGTGATCATCTCCACCTTAATATAGGTTCTTCTGTGCGCCTGTTCGCCGACGATTGTGTCATTTACCGACCCATTCTTTCATACCATGATCATCATGCTCTCTAGGAAGACCTTCAGTCTGTAATCCATTGGTGTGAAAAATGGCAGATGGCGTAAACTTCAATAAATGTAGTTCTCTATCCTTTTCCCGCAGTTCGCGTGCCACACATTTTCGTATTACCTCACTAACACTCAAGGAATAGCATGCTCGTCATATAAATACCTGGGTGTTCATCTCACCTCTGACCTATCATGGACTACTCAAATAACTTCTGTTATTTCTGATACTAACCGTTCTCTCGGATATTTGCGCCGTAACCTCAAACTTGCTACACCCTCTGTAAAACGACTAGCGTATACTACTCTTATGAGATCGAAGTTAGACTACGCCTCATCTATATGGTCCCCCCATGGCAGTTTTACCTCGCAAATAATCTAGAATCCGTCCAAAACAGAGCCCTTCGTTTTATTAATAACAAGTACTCACCATATACCGGCAAATCAGGATTATGCCAATCAGCTAACCTTCATTCACTTTCCCTTCGCCGCCGAGTAGCATGCCTTTCTTTCCTCCATCGAATTTGTTACCACAATAACCACACCAAAGAATCACCGCTATCACCCCCCATTGTATTTTCCCGCGTCTAGATAACCTATGTAAATGACGTCCAATTCGATCATCAACTGCTTCTCACCAGACTTCCACACTACCGTTGGCGTCGAGGATTGGAATTCATCGTTCTATTAGTGATACTACTAAATTTGTTAAAGTCATTACCCTCTCTTTATCTAACCTACCTAGCTAGTTTACAGTGTTATAATCGTGTTTACTGTTCTATTCGTTTTTGTTCTATTGCCACCCCCTTGTATAATGTCCCACGGGCCCTCAAGGAAAATAAATGATGATGATGATGAACAGTGTATTTTTGCCGAATCTTTAGAAAAGTTCGGCAATCCCCAGATTCGGCAAAAGTTCAGCCCATCACTAGTAAAAATATGCGACCCGGGGGGGGGGAGGGGTTGGTTTACCCCCCCCCCCCCCCCCCCCCCGCCATTCAAAAACAAGTTGGTACGCCACTGTTGTAGCTGCAATATCGGGCGCGTTAGTCAGCAACGAATGGTACAGGAGGCTTTCGCTTTGCTTTACCTCACTTAAATCGCAAAGCATGAGCAATGACCTCGCCGCATTTTTTTAGATAGTCTTTCGATTCTGGTCATATCTAAGTCTAAATGATCGCGATAATCGTCGGCATGGCAACGTCTTTGGAAAGCGGATTGCCTTGACTCAATCGGCCGGGTTAGGAAAAAAATTAAAAAGAAATGAAAGCATGCAACATATAAAAAAGAGCTTCACTTTTTTTTATTGGTTTGTTTTAGCTTATTTTTGATGTTGCAGCATCTTAATTACCCACGTTAATTCGGTCTACGGGAAGCGGAAAAGGATTTCCTAACACATCGCAAAAACTTTGACATGCCTGCCATCTCCAAGTATGCGCTGGTGTATGCCCGAAGGCGGCCGGTTGATCAACAAACGATGACCCATAGCAGACGTTCCGGCGTAGACAAATAAAATTCTAATATAAATGTACAACGAGCCTGCACTTTTTAATGTATTTAATAAATACCAAAAAGCACATATGAAGATTTCGGATTAGAATCTCAATCGAAGGCGAAAATAGGAGGTTATCGCAGACGACGCTGGAAGAAAACAACAACAACAACATTGTTGCAGACGGCCCTCAAAATGTCCGGGCACAGCGTAGCAGACGGACTGGCGGCAAGCGCCGAAGTGAAGGAAGGAGAGCAAAAACTAAGCCAAAAAAGGCACAACAAAATACGCGATGGTCGAACGTCAAGTAAACAAAAAGGGGAGAAAAAACAACAACATAAAAGCAGCAGGAAGAAAGAACGCGCCGGCGTAGCGTCTCCTCAAAAATAAAAAGAAAGTAGACTGTGAAAATGGAAGGAGTTGTTGATGGTCCAACGGCCGGTGCCTGCTTTTATTGTTTGGAGACGACGAACACGTTGTCGTCTCTGACCGAAATCACCTTTATTTGCACTACAACGCTCTCTTTTTTTTTCTTTTTTTTTTCTTTTGGACGCGCAAGAAGCCTGATTTTCTTGTAACTCCGCTTTTATTAGTTTCAGTAATAGTGTCAGATTCGCATGTGCACTATCGACTTCTTCCAGAGCATACTGACATTGCAATAACGTACGTAGTTCGAAATTGCCTTTTGCTTCTAAAGCCTATTCGGCAAAACGGTTATAATTCAATTAAGACATTCATGAGAAATGGGAACTGCAACAACGAAACGAATTCATTGATAAGAACAGTAAAGTTGAAACGTAGCTGCGTTCTAAAATGTTTGTACATTGCCCCTTAAAAAAAAAAAAGAAAACAGTGCGAAGGTACATTCGTGTTTGTCTCGCTTACATGAGTTGTGACAGAGTGTTTTCTTCAGGAGACCCCGAAATCGCAACCTGAAAGTTCTAACTTCTTCCCCACGCGAAGAAAATGTCCTTCACTCATGAGGTGGCACCTATTTTTTAACATTCAAAACAGCAAATACCCGTGACAATTTTTTTTTTTTTTTTTCATGGTCTCCTCACACGGAAATAGGCAAAACAAATGCGTTGCGGAGAATTCGTCCGCTAGCGGAGGCTCTGAGCTCGCCAAGGGCGCTGGGATCACTTTTCGCCCGCGCTCCGCGGGCCCCCTCCTTTCGCCAAGCTTCGGGGTGTTTGCCGCTTGGGGCGGGTCGGGGATCTCCAGGGTGTCACAAAAGAAAATTTACACAATCTTTTTTACCGCAAAAATAAACTAGGCATCTAGTTTATTTTTGCACCTTTGGATGGAGAACGCTCGTTCTCCATCCAAAGGTAGAGCTAGAGGTCATAACCAGATGCAAGGTTTCAGCCCGATCCGATAACTTAATCAAAAGTTATAACTTATAAGGGATTTTCTGAAATTTCAATGGGAAAATGGAGCCTATTTTTGCCCGTTTTCGGTTTCTGGCGCCATAGAGCCCCATGTGTTCGAAAACTCCGTCGGCCGCCATTTTCCCATTGAACTTTTCAGAAAACCAGTTATAACTTTTGATTAAGTTATCGGATTGGGCTGAAACTTTGACATCTGGTTGTGACCTCTAGCGCTACCTTCGGGCGGAGAATGAGCGTTCGGCGATGCCTAGTTTATTTTTGCGGTAAAAAAGACCGTGTAAATTTTCTTTTGTGACACCCTGTACTAACCAGAGCCTCTGCTAATAACAAAACGTCGTGCGCAGGCCTTGTCCTCTAGGTGGTATTCCGCTCACTCACCGGGGCACCGCCATGTTTCCGCGCATCCCTGCCCAACCAGTCACGTGATTTCAAAATCCCTCTCCTAGGTACTGCGGCTAACTTTAGCCGCGGTTAACGCTTCGAGCAAACGGGCCCAGGACAGCTCCAATTTTGTCCCAGAGTTTGCCGTTTTTGATTAAACCGACACGCGCATTATTCTTTTAGGGTTTAAAAGCATTTCTAGAACACGCGGAACTACAAGAAAGCACACGCGGTGACCAAGCTAACGATGATATATAAAGTTAAAATAACGGAGTAAGATTCAAGCTTACCAGCCTTATTACTAAGTCCGGAGTGGTTTCGATGAGCCAGGAACACGAAGCACTATTCGGGTATATGTTGGGATAATTGGGACTAGAAATTTGGCCATGAGGATTAGTGATGTTGTAAACACACGAATCTGTAAAAAAAAAAAAAAAACAACATGAAACTTACTGTTTTTCAGAGGTACCTTTAACAACAAGGCCAGTTTTGCAACTCGAACTTCACTAACATGTCACACACAGTATATGAACACATCTCGTGAATCTGGAGGAGTATTGCACCGGGGTGCGTTTGTGTAATGCATACTGCGTGAAGAGTTGTTCGAACGGGACACAGCAAATGCAGTGCAAGGCATTTGCTGTAACGGAAGTGAAGGTTTTTTGGAGCCCAATCAACCTTAATATATATAGGTCAGGCAGAGTAGTTTGAGAACAATGGATTGGGAAAATGTAATAAGTCACCGATCCGTACTTGCGCAGTTGCTATGCTATGAGTTTATTGTATGTATTACGACAGTTTCGCCAAGAGGCTCAGCTTCGTCAGGAGATGACATACATGTCCTGACGAAGCTGAGCCTCTCCGCGAAACTGTCGTAATACATACAATAAACTCATAGCATAGTAACTCCGCAAGTACGGATCTCTGACTTAGTATATATATATATATATATATATATATATTTTCGTTTTTTGACAGGGGCATGGAGTAGCTCCTCCAGGCAGCCACTCAGACGCACTGCAGGCTGTCGTCAAGGCCTTCGCTACTATTGTCGGTCCACAGTCTCCCGAAAACAAGAAAGGGTAGGAGACGACAGCAAGTAGGTGAAAAGGAAAGTCGAGCTCTTCTGGCTCTTTGCCTGTTTAGTTGGTCCAAAGTGAAAACGTGCGCGCGCGACGAAGCTTCACGCTTTTCAGAAAGCACGCGCGTTTTTGCTTTTTGCCGTGCACGGCACTTGGTTTGAGCTTTTTGGGTAACCCTTGAGGTCCTAGCAGTCGTACTGCACCGTCAACATAGCCCATCTGTAGCGGATGTACCCGACATCCCTAGAGGCAGATGGGCTATGTTTATAGCCCATCTTTAGCGGATATACCAGACATCCCTAGAGAATATTTTACAAAAAACAAAAACAAAAAAACTTAAACTTCTTTGAAATATTTTGATAAACCCGGGAGCACAGGATGTGTTGTGCGTGGAATATCTGTGCGGTATGTTTTCCTGCTGTGCTTGGGTAGGGGAAGCCTTTGGTGGTTTCGTATATGCGCTGCATACACGACACACTCTTGTGCTCTTCGAGTTCATCATAATGATGAAGACAAGATTAAATTTATGATGGAGTGAAGTGTGTCACGAGCATGCTTTAATAAGAAGGACTCTATGAGTTCTGCTTTTTTGTGGATGCGTGTGGGGCCTTGGATTCCTAGCGCTCTTGGGTTGCGAGAAACCCGTTGCGGTATTTGAAGTAATTGGGAGGGGAGAATATATACCGCGCTGTTACGCTACCTATGCGCCGAGAAAAAAGGGTTATAATAAAGAATTAAAACCATGAACCAATGATTATAATCCTGATTGTTTACCAGCTCGCCTCCGTTTTGACTCTTACTTCAGTAATTTAGGGGAGAGGAGGAGACGGGAACGAGCAGGAGACATCAGAACGCCAAGCTCTGGTTGGCGAGATTAGTGGGTAGTCCTAAAGCTTGCCGCTTTTGTCTCATCTGCACTCGTCGAACGCGTCGAACCGAAACCAAACGCCGGGCGCCGGCTTCCCGCGGTTCGTCTTTGCTTCACTTCATCGATTAAAGCAGGTGTTACTTGATTCATATCGCTATGGATGTTACAAGTAGTTCTTGCCTCTACTCGAATCCGTTGTTATCCCAAGTTTCGGCACATAATTGTGTTGCTTGTATATTTAGAGAGCCTCGATGCTAGCACGTATCAACGGGTAATTTGTCTCTCAGCTGTAGATGAGAAATTTAGTCAATGCAGTACAACCGCTAGCCTTGGGTCTTTACCGTGTACCACGCAATAGTGATTATGCGAACGCATGCCGATACGAAGCTCATTCCGATCGAAACGGGCAGGGGTAGGGATGAACCCAGGAGGTTCTGAAGCGCAACATTTCGCTCCAGGCTACGAGCTGAGCCGGGTTGGCCCACTCGGCCACCGACCCCCCAGCTTTCGGCACCAACGTATTATTGCTTTTAAGCAGAACATGTTAACGTTGATTTAAGCGAACTAATTTATTCACCACATAGACGATTGAATCTAAAGAGCCTGGCCGCGCTGGATCGTCCCTCGGCCGTATAGTTTCGATGTCGTTCGCTTCTTTCTTCGGTGGGTCTCATACTCCTTATTCTTTGTTTTCTTCTTAATACTTCTTTTGCACTTAGAAAGTTTATAAACTAAAAGAAGTGTAGGGGAGACAAAGGCAGCCTTTGTATCCAATGTACTCATCGAACGCGTTATAACGCGAAACGCCGGCGTTCAGCGTTTGGCTCTCACATTGGAACGCATTCAAGGAGCGATGTGGAGAGAAAGGTTAACGTTTACCCGGTAATCATTCCAACCAGAGCTCGACGTTTTGACATCCCCGCGCGCTCAAGTCTCCTTATCTCCCCCAGTTTCTTTTCCCATAGTGAAGGCGAGCACGTGTAGCACGTGAACGTATACGTTTCTAGCATTCTCTTTCATGCCTGGGTAATTTAGCGAAAGATCTATTCACCTTGGCTAGCCCAATTCATGTTCTCCCCTAAACGACCGCTTGACTCTCTGTGCGATAAAAACCTCACCAACGCTTTAACCACGCAATCTTCTTACCTTTTTGCTCTTTAATTAGTTCGTAAACCTACGAGTCGTCGGCACCAGGGCAATTCAGGAGGCACCACTCGCGCGCCGCGCGTGAGTACGCCATATCGAGGGGCGTTACGTGAAATCAGAGCCGTGTATAGAGAGAGTTTGGTCCATGGGGGGTGCGGGCAGAGCCAGGGCGTGCACCAGACTCAAAAAGAGGGCTTGACATGCTCTCTTGACCAACAAGAAGCCGAAAAGAATATCCTAGCGGTGGTGGGGAGGAACAATTTTAATCATAGGTATATGGTTTTAATAGGTGCGTAAGAGTTAAATGTAGCAACCATTCATGGTTGAATATAGAGTGCACGTAATGGTTTGATTATGATTATGCAGAAAGATGTAAGAAACGAGTGCGCCGCTCCAACTCTGTTTTTCCCATACAGGGTGTGACCGCTCGGACGGCAGAATCTTGGCCCTCGGCGCCTGGCGTACGGATTATGTGAATCCTTCCGCTAGTCGCGCTGTTCCACGATGCTTTCGGATGACCGTGATTGAAGCATATTGCACAATATTTTCAGTCACCGAGAGTTACTCCGACGCGCTTATTAATATCGTTTCTCGCGACCACCGCCAGGGTAATATTTCCGGCTTCTGGTTGGCCACATTCGAATGACTTCCTGGAACACGCCCAGCACGCTTTCGCCCAATGGCGCCTCCTCATTTGCCTCCTATACTCCCCAATGAATACCAAAACTCTCTACATATACAGCTCTACGTGCTCCCGCTAGCCTTTTCTGTCGTTTATGAATCTACTTAACACCGAGTTATTTTCTAGAAAGCAATCTGATCAGATACGTTCCTTTGCATGGACGAAGTTAAACGAAAGAAGACTTGACTGGTGAACACTTACGGCCTTCTCCAGTTGACACACGCTTTCTTGAGGCTGGTCCCAGAAGTTCTCGCCCAATGGCGTCTCTCAGTCCTTCCCGTACGTCGACTGTATACGTTTTGCCAGGCATTAGATCGACGATAGTTACCGACCCGAACGTGAAACTTGTTTTACAGACAGTATCTTTGTAGCAGTATCGCACTTGATATTGAGTGTTGCGTCTAGGCGTAACTTTCACTTCGATTGCGGTCATGTTAACGTTAAACACTTCGAAGAACGGAGGATCTGAAACACCAAAATGAAAATATTATATTTTAATTCTCTGTTTAAAATTGTTACGAAGATAAAGATGGCGTAGCAGTAGCTGGCTAAACCATCGTGCGTTAGGTTTCTCGCCCTGCCTCCATAAAATACATTTAATTTTTTCAACAGCTCATGTTTTCTGCCCGTTTCTGCTGTCCGCCTCATCATTCTTAAAATGCAATACCCTCCAAAATTTTTGAACATATTTTTTGCAAACGTAAAAAAATATTGAGCCAATCCTTGTGATATCATTACGTTTTACGTCAAAGACACGGCGGTCTTTTGAGTTAAGGGAGCCTACTCAAATTGAGCGATTCACTAATAAAGTAAAAATGAGACATGATCAGTGCTTTTTTTTTTTTCTTTTTTTTAAACAATAGAGTTGTAGACATTGTCACCAGATCTGGGGAAGAGTTTAAAAATTAGAGCGCTTTGTGCAACACAAGATTACTTTGTAGAAAGACCTTCCATGTGTGTGTGACTGAGGACAAGAACCCTTACGTCGAATCCGATAGGTTTGTCGCGCAAGTGTCTCGCGTTTTAGGTTACGTCGGCTCCGTGCCTGTGACCTGCTTCGCCTGCCCGCTGTCACGGCTAACTTTCGATACGATCGACGCAACAAAACAAGTGTAGATACGCACGCTCATTCCCATCACGACAGAAGGCAACAAATGCGTACCAGAAGCTGGCTTTCTCAAACCGGTGCCATTCTCAGCGTCCGTGCCTACGGCGCATGATATGCTCGCTTTCCAAAGCCGCGCTATGACGACTTGCTCAAGACGGCGCACCCGGCGCGATGTCTAAAGCATCCGCCACTTGCCGACTTCCTACTGGCCTGGCGAGTATTGGGTTCCGAATTTCACCTGTTCGACACAGATTCAGGGAACGCTGCCATGAAAATATGGGGCAAACATGAAACCGTGTAAAACGGCAATGCCATTGCAACGCGGTTATTGGTACAATATTTACATGGCGGCGCCCATTAAATGAGTATTCAAAATAACAGCGTGTTTGCATGCAGGCAAGCTGGTGACTTTTAATCAGAATTTAACACCTGAGAGTTTGGTGCGGAAAGATTAGCCCGTTTACTTTTGAATTTCTTTCTTTTTTCCCCGAAAGATGTGTTCTAGTGGACGGGATTTGTTGTCAAAGAAGTTGTGTAAAAACGGTCAATGCCCAGGTTTTTTTTTTGTTTTTTTTTATTATGTAGCGAGAGCGCGCACGGTGCTTGCAAGCTTCTTAGCTTTAGAAGCATCGAATAAAAATATTGATGGTGAAAAATTGTCATTGTTCTTCCATTCAGTTTTATTTTGGCGCGTCCACTTCCATGACATTTCACGGCTTTAAATTTCCTAACCGGAGGTACTTAATAGAGTTTCCTTGTCGAATATTGATCTCTCATCCCTCAAATTTAATCCCGAAAAGCGTTTGAAATCTAAATAGGAAGTGCCAGTGGCACTGCCACCAGAGCGGCTGGTGTGTGAAGTGAGCATCACGTGCACGGAGCGCCTACTTTGAAAACTATAAAAAGCCCAACAAAGGAAACCATTATGCGAATATAACGTGTATAAATCACCAAAGTCAGAGAAAATAGCAACACCTTCCACGGTGCGCACACGTTTGCGTAGTAAGCGGTGACTTTCAAATGTGTAATCATCGCCTTAAATGTACGGCCCACGACATTGAAGAATTCAATAAACGTTTAAGTCGAAGGAAAAGACCACAGCATGAAGACAACAGGGGAAGACTTTGTGCCCTTGGCTACTTCCGTTACACTTCGCTATATATGTTTAGTGCAGGCGAACTACTGTTGCATGTTAAAACTTGCTATATTGAAACCGATAATATACAATTAACAAACTGACTAATATGTTGTTTTGAATCATTTAACAATTCTAAAATATATTTTTAAAAGCCGGTTGAACAAACTTAAGCCGTGGTTCGTAAAAAAACATTTTGATTGAAAATAATCCAATTAACTCTAGTAATTAATGAACCCATTATTGCAAAACTATACAAAAGCTGTAATATATATTTAGTGGCGGTCTCGGACGAGAATTACATAAATGACGCCATTTCTGTAATTGTCGAGTAACACCGTAAGTTTACCAGCACGCTGCATGTCCATGAGAATATATTGTCTGTTAAATTGGATATAAATAGCTACTGAACGATATTTGATTTATTTCGTGGAACCATTTGTTATCAAAATTAAGATTGAAGTAGGTATATTTTTCGTGTCAAAGTTCTACATGTAGTAGGACTTTTTTTCGCTTACTTCAAAAACTTCTTAGTGTAAGCTAAAAGGTATTGCGTTTCCAAAGGTTAGGAGTTCGAAAATTAAAAAGCAGATAATACGGATTTTTTTTTTTTTTTAATTAATTCCAGTAGCATTTAGACATGCATGACAATTATTTCTAATATTTGTAACTATGGCGGGTCACACTGACAAATAAAAACTGATTCAACTTACAGTCTGATTGTTTGAAGATGGGCGTCACAATTCCAGGCGTGCATTTTTTCATGCCACAGCTCCTAACACGAATTGACACGTTTGAGTATGAAATCAGCTTATGAATCGTTATGTTGTACACTGACGCCGCATCGTGTTCTGCAGTCACATTAATGAGGACATCTTGTGGACTCAGAAATGTATTGTTACTTGAGACCTGTACAAGGAAATGCGAGAGGGCAGAGTTAGGCGACGGTCATCGATGATGACGAAGGTCACATAACTATAGGACGGCCACAGTGTATCTTAAGCTGTAAAACTAGCCAGAAATTCAGTGACTGCACATAAAATGTTCGAACGTTCTCCGAATATGAATTAAAGACGTGGGTTATAGCAGCTAATGAATTTTAAAGGTATCACTTCCCTTCTGTGATAAAATAGACCAAACACTCGCAAGTGTCAATGACAAGCGGACTTGCAGACAACCGTGTTAGCGATGGTTGTTGCGTGCGGTGCCATGTCTCCATAAGGGCTGTAAGCAGGTAACTTGAGACCTGCGCGGATAACAATTCGATCAGCCGCATCCGATCCGCACCGCAGACTTAATATTTGCATCCGAACAGCATCCGCAATGTTATTAAATAATTGTATCCGCATTCGATCCGCAGGCGCCGACTTTGTATCCGCATCCGAACCGCATTCGCAAAATTCGGAATCGCGTCCGACCCTTAATCTGGGCATTTATTTTACTTCATAACATCCAACATAAAAAAATGGAGAAAAAAAAAAACATCTGAATGGTTTCTTTTAAGCCGTATGCTTATCTGCGTACAAAGAGCTCTACGTGTTAGAATACGGTGAAAGTCATTTCATCGTATTCTGCTTTATAGCATTTATAACATAGGCGATCATGCTTTCAGAAAAACTTCGCTGGAAAGATGACCGCAGATATGAGATCGTCTTGGGAGTCTGCGACACTGGCACTCTGTCCAGAACGTGCACTCAAAAGGAAGGAAATTTTAATATTTATTTTTTCTCTTTGCTTTGTATTACCCCCTTTACGCAGAAACACAATTTATAAACGTGAAGAACAACAAAGCGCAGACAACTAACATTGTGTAATTTTTTTTAAGCCAAACAATACAAAATTGGGAGAGGAAAGACGCGCATTCCCCGCAGCAAACTACTCGTGTATATAGGGAAAGGCGCAAATACGCCGGTGGGAAAATATCACGAAATTGAATAATGGCAACACATCCTATCAGTTTCAGTTTTGAACACGAACCCTCATCTGCACGCGTGAACGCGAACCTCGCGTACGAAAACGTTCTACAGACATTTCAAAATTTGTATGACCAGAGTTGCCCACACAGGACGGTAAAACAGTGCAAAAGAATTTGCAAGCCTTAAATGACAAGGGAGCTTATGAAAAAAAAGACGAAAAAATAGTCTGTTTCAGCACTTCTTGAAACAAAAAACCCAGATGATTTAAAGACCTTTAAAACGTATTGAAATAAACTTGTTATCCTACAGAGACGTGCGAGGTCCAGTTATTACATAAGTTCTACATAAACCTCTTCAAAAGAGAAGATATTAAAGAACCAGGAATACTACTACAAAATAATTAATAGCGTATTTAATGCATATACGGAGGAGCATAATACAGATGAAGTAATTTGTGAAGAAGGTACCCTTTCTGGGTGTTCTCTGTCGAATGCTTTTAGTAATTACTTAGCAGATGACGTTGCTGCGTTTGAAAATGAGCTTGATCTCTGTAGTTATATCAAACGTTATTACACAAACTTTTTCATTTTCATCCAACGGATAAAAGATAGGTCTGTGCCGTGTTGAAAAACTTAAGAAATTGCAAGAGTCGGGATGGCAATGGCTTTTACATTCAAGTAATCAAGTAAGCTATAGACATAATTGCGCCTGTAATAACGTATATAGTTAACGTGTCCCTTTCAACTTGTTGTTTTCCAAATGCTATGCAGATTGCAAAAGTCACGCTTATATTTAAAGAACGCGATAAGAACGTACTTAAATATTATAAACCGGGTTCCGTATTGTCAATTTGTTTCCAAAGTTATCGAAAAAATAATGCAACACATACTTTCTTGTTGTCTAAAAAAACAACTCATACTCTGACTTTCAACACGGTTTTCGGAACAAGCGTTCAACTGAAACAGCGCTGCCAATGCAAAAAGAAGAAATACTAAAATGTATCGATGATAAAGATCTTATTTTAGGTGTTTAAGTTGACCGTTCTAAGACCTTTGATTTAATTAATCATGACGTACAATTAAAAAAGTTAGACAACTATGGTTCGATGAACTGGACTTAAAGCTTCTTGAATTATTTTTGGAATAGCGAAAAAAGTTTGTTAGCCAAAATAATTATAATTTAGCAACCAAAAGGCTTGTGACTGGAGCTCCCAGAGGAGTGTAGTTGGGCCGCTGTTGTTTATAATATTTATAAATGATATCGAGCAATGCGCATTAAGCGTGAGGTATATTTCATACGCGGACGACACCGCTCTTTTTTTTAGTAAAGGCCAAACAACTTCTGGGATCAAAAAAACGGCGGCAGCTCTCGAAACCTACACTAGTGGACGCAAGTTAATGTACTAAAAGGAAACACAGAGAAAACTAAATGCGTACTGTTTAGGCCACAGAACTGTAAAACATCGCGGACTTTAAATATCACGCTAATTAATATTATTTAGAGATTGCAAAATCCGTTTAAATTATTGGTGTAATTTTTACTGAATCACTTTCTTGGACTGAAAACGTTGAGAACATTCATTAAAAAGTCTTCAAAGTGATAGGAATAATATCTAAAACTCGTTTTATGTTTCCCGCACGAGGAAATTCATCTTGTATTATTCTCTGACATACACGGATTGCGTGTTTTGTCACCTGGTTTGGGAAAGGACAACGAAACAAAACATAAAAACACTACTTCTCACATAGACGAAAGTATTTCGCGTGATTGAAACTTTCGTATTTGCGTACTTTTGAGGAGCTTTTTCTAAAACATAAAGTTGTGACAATTAATCATTTATGCAACTATCGTTTGATGGAAGTCTACAAAATGGCAGTAAAACAAAATAACAACTTTTTTCTTTGCGTGCTGTCGGGCTTGGTGGGAACAAACCAGACGTATGAAACTAGAGATAGCGAGAACTGGTGTGTTACGACTCTCCGTACTAGCTAGGGATTAAAGGGGTGCAGAACCAAACATATCAGTGTCTATAATAAGTGGCCCACTATTTTTCCATGAGTCAGCAGCCGCCGGTGTGCGTGAGCACACGCAACGAAATTGACGTATAGGCACTGGAATGTTTGGTTCAGCATCCATTTAACCTTATTAAAATATACACTACCGTCGTTTTAAATAAGCTCGAAGGTGAAAGTAGTGAAATTACTAAAAGTCAAAGGATATGTATGCTACGTGATATGTTATCAGAGGCATAGTGATAATGACTTTATTGTAACTAATCGATGTAATAAGGTGGAGTGTCTTATTTTTTTGCTTGTGTTTGAAATGTTTCTACTGCTTTCCTTCTACACGGGGTAGGGCCTCGTCAAGATGGAATCCATGTAACTTTTTGCCCTATTTCCCTCCTTTGTATATAAAGGAAAATAAAGAAATCATTGCTATATACTTTAAAACAACTCAGTACCAATTGTCGAGAAAAAAAAAAACTAACACACAAACGTTTCATTTGTCGAGGTTGCCATGTAGAACAAACAAGCTATTGTCAACCTGGAAGTATTGAGACTGGTTCGTCTCTCGTAAAAAATTACCCGCTAATGAGAAATCCCTCTCCGTTGGTGCGCTTGATGCTGGGATGGCATCCACGAACTGCGCTACAAGAATGGGTTCGGAAACACGTGCTGGCACACGTTTCACCTTCCAGAGGATCAAATTCCGTATCCTCAATCTACTTGTATACGTGAAGAAGCCACTTGCAGTCCTCTTCTACGTAGTTTCTTGTGGCTTGTACGTTTAGGGTTTTTTTTCCCAAAGAACGTTTTGTCACTCTTTTCCTGTCAAACAAGAATACGCTTTCCATTTAAAACTGATGCTTCTGCATTTTTTTTTTCAAGGTGTTAGCGAGAGACGCGACTGGTAGGTCGTCGTAGTCGGTCAATCGCGAATAAAATACGATTTTAAGAAATAAGCCTGGTTTAATAAAGGCTTCTATCAAACAAAGCCTAATGGCGTTCCAGCGGCCATGCTGGCTTCCCGCTGCCTCTTGCTGCTGCTCTCGATGTGGCTGTCCCGCTGTCACCGAGCGCTCGAGCAAGCTAACACGCCCAAAACAAATGTGATCTGATCCTCAGATCATAACTCATAGTCCTCATAACGGACTGGCATTCGGCTTGTCCTAAATGTACGTGACCTTACATCACTCGGAGGTTCCAGGTCTTCGAGCATTTCATCTGTGATCTCTAGATCTCCAACGGATTCTTCGGGGTTCTCCTGATCTGTACCTGCATCTTCGGAATTTTCGTCCGGGATTTGTGGCTCTTCGGTACTGAGACCGTTGCTACGGTTGGTGCCCTCGGGGTCTGTACCCTGTCGAAGCATCCGTGCAATGATTGAATCGCCCAACTCGGGGACATTGATGTCGCGTGTGGCATGTCGTCGCAGCTGTTCTACGTTAACCACCCGCTCTTTCAGTCGGTGGTGGCTCTGTGGAGCGTGCTTGATTTTAACGGTGTTCTCGCCTAGGAGCTCTGTTACTTCGTAAGGTCCATCGAAATTTGGATCCAGTGTCGATGATCGATGGCCCATTGTGCAGTAGACAGTGTCACCGATCCGGAAGTTTGGAACCTTGTGTTTGCCATCATAAAGTAGTTTGGCGTTAGCTTAGCTTTTCTCCAAATTTTGTCTTCCTCGGTCTCGGTTCCTGGCAAGTTCGGAGAGCCTTCATAATTCACTTAGCTTCTCATCAACGTCAAACAGAGGAAGCTGACCAGGCAGACGTGGAACATATCCGAGCATGAGTTCTAATGTACTAAGTTGTGTCGATTTCTGCTTGGAGACATTGATGGTGAATACTGATTCTGGAAGTCTTTTCTTCCAATCCGTGCGAAACTCAATGATTTTCCTGACTACGTTCTTTAGGATTCCTACCATCCGTTCCACTGGACTATTGGCCTGAGGCCAGTAAGGTGGAGTTGTCACGTGTGCTATCCCAAGGCGGTGATGCACAGCTGCTGTCCTCTTGTTGACGAAGCCCTTTGCTTGATCGGCCACGACGGCCTTGGGGACACCAAATCTTGGTATCCATCGATTCATTAAAAAGTCCAGGTAGAACGTTGAAGCCGTTGAGGGGACTGCGGCTGCATCAACATATCGCGTGGCATGATCGACGCACACAAGCACATGCTGGTAACCATCGCACTCTTCCAAGGGACCAAAGTGATCAAGTGATACGACCGTGTTAAGTTCCTCGGGGATGGCCCTCGGCTACAACGATCCCTCCTGGATTGTGGACCTCCTGTTGATTCTCCGGCAAGTGTGGCAGGACCGGACGTAGTCTCTCACGTGACGTGACATGTTGGGCCACCAGTACTTTCTCTGAATCAGGTCCAACGTGCGTTGCGCGTCCATATGCCCTGTTGAGTCGTGGCATATTTGTAGCAATATGTCCCGTAGCACAGCTGGTACCACTACCTTGGGACCACTTCCGTCTGCGTTGGTCTTAACCAGAATCTCGTCTTTCAGTATGAACTCTGTACTGTCGTCGTTTGCTGGTGGTCGTAGGCGTCGGCAGTCTGGGTCCGTCGTTTGATATTCCCGCAGGCGGTTGTTAGCTGACAGTACCACCAAGCAAATGGCGTTCCTTCTCGCCGTCGCCCTGAATTGGAGACTCCGGCTCTCGGTCCGGACCGTCGAGCCGGGAAAGGGCATCCGCTTTCCTGAGTTTGCCTGGACGATGAGAGATCTTGAAGCCGTGATCTGTCAATTCGATGGTTCATTGTCCAAATCGGCGGTTCGTTGATGCCTTTCGAGTGAGATAAGTGAGGCTGAGGTTGTCCGTCAGCACCGTGAACTGCGGACCCCCCTTGAGGTAGACGGCTAACTTCTCGGTGACAGCCCAGTGTAGAGCCATGCATTCCAGCAGATTTGAGTGGAACTGGCTGTCGTGTGCACTCAAGGCGAGGCTCGCATATTCAATCACACATACTTTGGCGCTTTGTTTCTGAGTGAGTATGGCACCCAGTCGTACTGGCTGGCATCCGTGTGTACTGTTAAGGGCAGTCACTGCGAAAGTTAGCGAGAATGGGTGGGTTCTTCAAAGCGTGCTGTAAGTCGTCCGTGATCTTCTGGTGTTCTTCTGTCCAAGAAAATGCGCTGGTTTTGGCGAGAAGTTTGTGCAGGGGTAGCGTCTACGCTGAAAAGGTCTCTGTGAATCTTCTGAAGTGGTTGGCAAACTGCAGAAAAGAGTAGAGGTGCTTTGCGCCTCTTGCCGGTTGAAACTTGTGAGTGCCTGCCACTTGTTTTGGGTCAGGAACCTTGCCTTCATGGGTGATAATGTAGCCAAAGAAGAATACCTGGTTGCAAATGAACTGGCAGTTTGTTATGTCCATCCTCAGACCGTTGAGAGCAATACGGCGAAGCGCCTCGTCCAGGAGTTCGAGAGCCTCCGTGATGGGCTTCGTCCCTTAAGCTATGTCATCGATGTATGTAGTCGTACATGGAAGGCCTTCTAAAGTCTTGCGCATGACCGTTTGCATGGTCTGTGGTGCTTTGCAAAAGCCGAAAGCCATACGTAGGTATTCATACTTCCCGTCAGGCGTTACAAAGGCTGTCTTGTGAGCGTCTTCTGGTTTGACCCGAATTGTGAGGAAGGCGGTCTTGACATCCATCGTTGAGAAATAGCGTGAGCGATCTCTCGTGATCTCGTCGAGAGCATCCTTCATTAGGGGCATTGGATAAGGGGGATTCAGCGTCTTGGCGTTGAGTTTTCGATAGTCATGGACCATTCTCCTCGGTGTAGTCGGGTGATTCGGTTGATCTACGACAAGCGTTGGTGCTGCGTACTCGCTTTCAGAAGGTCTGATGATCCCTGGTTTCAGGTAGTCGTTGACCGTCTCTCGGATGAATTCATGATCTGCATAAGAGCACCGATACGGGCGTGGAGCTACAGGAGTTAAGTCTCGTAGCTCAATTGAATGTTGAGCGCGTGGATAGGTTGTGAAGGCTACGTGATGGGTCGTCAGTATTTCGTGCAGTCTTTCGCGCTCCTCTGGAGATGCGTCTGTTTTCATAAGCTTGACTGCCGCGTTGATTTTTTTCTTTCAGATTGGCGTCTGGAACTTTGGTCGACGGTTTAAGTGAGACAAACATTGCAATGTTCTTTTAGATGTGTCGTGGGCGTTCTGGTGCAAAGGTAAAAATCATAGCTTCTCCCGTTCTTTGAGAAGGCTGTTGGGCCACGTAGGTGTCGTCACATTGCTTCATTTCGTCGGGAAGCTTCACTAGGGTTACGTCATTTGACACATAGAACGTCATATCAACATTTGCGAGTTTTCGCCAGTCAGATCCTAGAAGTATGTCCATTGTCGGTGAAAGTGGCAGAATGAGCACTTCGGGGAGTCTGATGGTTAACTTGCCAACTTCGATCGACAATGATGTTGTTCACTGAGGCTCGACCTGCCTATCCAGCACTGTAACCAGTTCGTGGCCACTGCTGGCTGTTTTCTCGGGGTCTTGAGGCAGAAGTTTGGGGTCTTCGATTGACACATTTGCACCTGTTTCGAGGCATGCTCGAAGTGGGTTGCCTCCTTCTGTGTAGACCGTCACGATCGGAAGAATGTCCCCGCTTGTCTGAAGAAAGCAGTGGACGTTTCTCTCGGGGTGTCCGTAAGGCTCATATTGTTTCCTGCTTCGTCTCTCTTCGGCTCGAAGGGTTGCCTGGCTCTTGGATTGCGGGCGGTCCGGTGATATGTGTCCAAAACATGAGCAGATGAAGCATTTCGGCTCCCCTGATCTGTTGTCAGAAGGCGGTCGCGGTGCGGGTGATTTGTGCGTACTGAACCGATTTGGCTGGTGCAGTGTACTTGGCTTCAATGCGTGCGGAAGCCTAGGGTTCGCAGGGGGGTGCCTATCGAGTGTTCGTCGACTGTCAAGATTCGCCGCACGGTCAATTAGCTCGAATACTGAAGTACAGTTTTGAGTGGCCAGGGGAGTTGCCCATTTGTGATCTTGGATGCCACTCTGGATCAATACGATCCGTTCCTCGGGGCTAAGTTTGTGCGGTGCTTTCTCGAGCATAGCATTCTTCGCGTACATATACTGTACGAGAGTCTGGCTTGGTTTGAGCTTGTGTTCGTTCTGGAAGTCAAAGAATTCTTGAAGCGACATCTTTCGCCTGAAGCGTTCGGCTATATCATGTTTCCTGACTTCTCAGTCGTGGATGTGGTTGCCGTACGATTTCTGCCAGGCTCCTCGAAGGCGAGTGATGACGTTGAGCATAGTGAGAGACCGCGTCCGGCTAGCAAGTGACGCGACTCGATCGATCTCCTCGACCCAGTCTTTCAGGCTTTCTCGCTGGTTACCTTCGAATGTGTGTATCGATGCTGCTATGTCGCCCGACGAGTGCACTTGGAGAGGTCGTGAGTTTTGGTTCAGGGCTGGGGCGAGCTGTCGTTGTGTTTCAGTGATGATGCCGAGAATGTCGTTCGACTCGACGGGTCTTCTCTCTCTTTGGTTGCCGCTAGACGTGGCCCGGGCAAGAACAGGTCGGATCGACTCTTCGGACCGGCGATGATCGCTTCCTCCTTCACTCGACTGACCAGAATCGTGGTCACAGCCTATGTTCATGGCGTGGAGAATCGTCTGAAGTTGCGTTTTTATTTCCTTCATCTCGTCTCGAAATTCGTCGTTGCTGTTGGGGCCCTTGATGCAGGATGGGGTCGGTGTCGACTGCGGGATGTTAGCGAGAGACGCGACTGGTAGGTCGTCGTAGTCGGTCAATCGCGATTAAAATACGATTTTAAGAAATAGGATTGGTTTAATAAAGGCTTGTACCAAACAAAGCGTAATGGTGTTCCAGCAGCCAAGCTGGCTTCCCGCTGCCTCTTGCTGCTGCTCTCGATGTGGCTGTCCCGTTGTCACCGAGCGCTTGAGCAAGCTAACATAGGGACAGCATTTTTGGCGAGATAAAACGTTCTGAAGTTACCTGTGGTGTGAATCAAATCTTTCTTGACGCTAAACATAATTTTCGCCCCAATTGGCACCTATTATCTAAGAGAGTAGTTTTCTCCCTCTACACATTCGATAATACACTTCATGGTATCACTCAGTTATTCACTCTACACTGTGTAGTCGCACACGTTTATGGGTCGCTTCGGCAAAACTGTAGATCCGGACCCGCGGATATCCCCATCCGATCCGGAATCAGCCAAATCTTATTCGTTTTTATCCGCATCTGCCAGTTTACTGGGGATATCCGCGGAAAATTTGTAAAAAATCCGCGGATAATCCGCGGACATGAGGCTCTATAGACCCTTTTCATGTTTACAAACATGAACTGCCTCTTGCGTCCCAAGCAACTTCCGGTCGCTCCGTCTTTGAAAGTATGTCGAGCTTGCCTATGTCGCCAGTGCTAGAAAGCATAAACGCTACACGCACATCAAAGTTGGAGATTTAACGAGGGCCCTCGGCTGGTCAATTTAACGTCTTGGAGGAGGCAAGTTGGTTTACACGAGTATTCGAAAATATTTATCATATCTGGGGGTTCTGCGTTCTTTTGGCGTTCACCTGGAGAATTGGTGGTTAAACGTTTCATCAACATTTCAAACCGCGGTGTTAGGGTGGGCTTTGTTCATACTTTTTATGAACCGGAAGTTCTCTGGGACGTCAAAGACTAGAGCAACTCCTGGTGGCGTTTGCCATGAAAAGGGTCTATACAGATAACACATTCGATCGTCTACTCCCGGCTCCTATCGGGATGGCGCTGAGAGTTGCCGTCATCGCTTACTCGGTACGCGGTCATCGGCTAACCCGTCCTTCATTAAGCCTTGCAAGATTTTGTTCTAAAGTTTTTACAAAAAGAAAGCCGTACCTTACCACTTCACCACCTAAAGTCCACTCTCTGAATGTTCGTTTGTTGAAAATTTGAGCTGTCTATGTTCAGGCACCTATTTATCCGGCTCGTTTTCAAGCATAATATCCACTGTGACAACTCTATAATATATAACGAGTATTGCGCAAAGCAAACTTAGGAATCTGTTTCTTCCTAATAACGCAATAAGCACATTGTTTTGATGACATTAAACTTGATTCGAAGTGTCAAATCATAATCTTTATTTTCGTAAGGATCTTTTTACAGAGAGGGCCACGTGGAACTATTCCACTTGAAGTAAACCGTAAAAATCAGCTATGCTGGCCATGGACGTATAATATATCAAGAAATTGCCGCTGAGTGGTGCATTCGCTTTCTGAAATTTTCGAATGAAGAAATTGTTTCAGTCAAAACTTACCAATAAAAAAGTTTCCAATGACTCAAAGGAAGCTACGGTTTTTTTTTAAAAAAAGAAATCGAGGTATAAAAGTTGTTGTGAGTCACTAGAACGCATTATATAAGCAAATAGAACTAAAGGAAAAATTGCTTTGAATTACTTTAATTCCTAATTTTCCTCAATCAAATTCTCAAACAATCCCCAACAACTTTTTTTTTTTTCACTCGAGTTTGAAAAAGACTGAACTCATTATTTAATATTGAAACATTCGTAACCTTTTTTTTTGTAAGTTACATTGTCGTCTCACACAAAGCGCCTTTTTGCGGTTAATTAAAGCTTGAATGAGATCCATTCAATCCACGATTTAGATACAGATAACTGGTAACCTCCGAGTTCATGGAAGGTAAGGACCGCTGTCCGATTTAGTACGACGTGAAAAATCTTGGAGCAAACAGGAAGCGCGTGACACCTAATTGGCAACGAGCGCGAAATACAGGACTCGCTTCTCTAGCTATTGTTATAAACGCTTGTTGGGGATGAACTGTTGAAGCTCCGGGATGGTGGTCTATGTTCTCTAGGCCTGTACTAAAGCGTTGGATAATTAAAATAGAATATCCAGCGCTTTTCTGAAGGACAGCACCTATCACAGTGGGAAGGGTGTCATATCGATTCAGGTTCAAACAAGATGAAACCGAGAAAAGAATGACTCACGACTTCGAAAATGGGTAAGAAAAAAATAACTTTTGCGTACTGTTAATACGCCGCGCGAAGTAGTTGCTACGAGATTTCTTTGTCGGGGTAAGTAGAGATGCTTTTGGCGTTTGAAACGTGTGCGCATTGATGAGATAACATATATAGAATGCAAAAAGCCCCTACAAATATCTTTATATTCTACATAAAGATAAAATTAGTAATGCATTGCGAGAAGCCGGGCATTTTTTACTACGGTTGTTGAAGTTAAAACAAGTTTAGATGCCTGTTTGTTTGCCTGGACGGCGCGAAACATGCGAAATCACCTCAGCGACCAAGGCCTGTAAGATCGACGTGTAGTAAGTAAGTCGGTGACACTTTAGCGTCCCTAAAACGAGTTATACACCCGCTACGGAGAACGACCGAGTGCATGTTTGTTTTAGCTGACTCCCAAAAATCTCGAAAAATCTGTGGTTCGCTTTTCAGCGAGAGCTTCCGAAATGTATATTAAATCATTAGCAAAGACTAGAAGAAGAAATAATCAAATGCCTTAATTTGTCGGGTCGAATTCGGAAATTTAGGAAGTCATAGAAATGTTATATTTTTCTTCGAGCAGCAGTTCCGATGTAGCAAACTACTTTGCCACATGTTCGATGAGGGAGAGCGGAAGAGCAAAAAGAATTTTCAACTTGGACGGCACGTTGCCGTACGAATGCTGGACAGAAGCTATCGACCCATAATTGAAGAGAGGCGTCGGTATCGGCAAACCTTATAAGCAAAAACAGATGTGCGGCGCCAGGCAACTAAAGAGTACGTGCGTGCAGTCATAAGATAGCAGCACGTACTGCACTCTGCTGCCCACAAAAACATTTTTTTTTCTAGGACAGCGAACACAAATCCAACAAAACAAGAATCAGATACACAGTGATGCGCGCCGCGCATGCTGTCATGTCAAGTTCGAAGCTTATTTTTGAACATTTTAACGATCATTTTTATCAATTGGAGATGCTGCAATTCAGTAGAAAAGAAAATACATATGTTAACTGTGCTGGCTCAGCACTGTTATTATCAGAAAAAAGGGAGATCTTTTAACTATTTGATCTTGATCAACTTTCCCTCCCTATTATTTAAGAGAGTCAATTTGCAAGTGTGTCCCAAGTAACTGACGAGAAGTGTAGTTCTCTGGGAGCTCGTCACAAAAGGCAACGGTATGCCTTACGCTCCTCCATCCCCTCCCCCCCCCCCCCCCCTTCCCGTCACGTAATAAGGTAGGCTTTTACAAATACAGGAACAGCCAAATAAATTCCTTGCTAGGCATAAACCAGTTTTAAAAGTAATTACAGTTCACATGTCTCCACTGAAAGACGAAGTTTTTGCTCGATCTAGCGAAACAAGGTAGTTTTGATGCGGTCTTGCCGACAAGCATCAGACCGGCTTCCACGCCTTTGAACAGGTCAAGGGCAAACACGTACGGCTTCATCGTCGTCCGGTACACTTTGTTCCTTTTGGTCTATTTGAGAGGCATCCAGGGCAAGGGCTGAAATCTGAAAATATCAATTACAAAACTGTGTAAAAATTGACGATCGAAAAAATGTCACGTATTGCTAATGCTTCCCCGAAGCCTCACATACATGGCCGCCTTGCTAATTAACGAATACAACATTGCGACATGGATGTTCAAGCATCCGCTTTGTAAGGAGATGGGCAGCGCCGCTGCTCATGTTACATGCTTGATTCGGTTATTTTACATTCACTATCTACACGTGAGAGACTACCTAAGAATATAAAGAAAGAAACCAAGCTCATGTCAAGATGAAAAGGCAGGGGTGTCGACCTCAATTCACCCGGTGTTCGTGAGACCAATCGCGATTGATTTAGTATGGTAAAAATAGCACCCATTTCAAAGCCGTTACACGCGATGTTCCTGAATTATAAAAAACGTGTTACGAAACGTCGTTTTTCTATAATAAAACCCAAATAGAAATGTACCATCACCAAGAATAAAGCATAGCTTTCTCTTTTCTCTTATGTCTTGAGCGTGACACATTCTGTTGATAAACATAAGAAAACAATTTTACATATCCTCGTATCTTGCTTACGCCATAAAAGGAATACATAGACTAAAAAAAAGAAGGTCCTATCGTCCGAGATTGGGTTTCGGACCGCTGTACCACAGTTACTGATTTTTCCTTTAGAGCTCAATTGTGTTAAGCGACTTAGAATACGGCTAACAAAAATCGCCGGCTGCGTTTCACATCGAAGTCCTATTCGCTCTTTCCCACGTAAGTTGAAATGTGGTGGCGCCAGAGCGCAAATAGCACCCGACCACTTCCGCTCCTAAACTAAACGGCGCGTTTCGTAGTATTCGCGAAGTCAAATATACAACCTATCTTCTGGAAATGGCCACTTATAGCCCTGTCGGACTTAATTAACTCTTATAATAAAAACACTCATGAGTAAAACAATTAGGAAATATACTAGAACCCGAGGTGTGCCGGGGCTACTCAATAGTTGGCGCCGCTGAGTTTGTTGCAAAATAAAAAAGGGCGAATAATGCATGAGATGTAGTCATAGAGGGATTGTTTCAATTAGGGATGCCGCGAACTTTTTTCGAACCGAAGGTTCGATGATCGAACCAAGCGGCTCGAAAGGTTCGAAAGATTTCGATTTTTCGAACTTTCCATATCGAGAAATTCAACGGAAGCCAACTTTTCGACCTTGTTAAACTAAGAAATTCGACGCTTTTTGAAATTTCGAATTTCGCACGTTCAGAAATTAAATGTGTGTCGAACGTTCGAACTTATGACACCAGAAAGTTCGATTCTTTTCGAACTTTTGACCTTATTACGCTGTAAAATTTGATGCTTGTCGAACTTTCGAACTTGATACACTAAAAATTCGATGATTTTCGAACTTTCGAACTTCTTGCACTAAAAAGTTCGAAGCTTTTCTAACTTTCGAACTTCCTACGCTAAAAAAATTGGATAATTTTCGAACTTTCGAAACTATTTATCTAAAGAATTCTAAAAATTTCGAACTTTCGATTCCTGAGAAGATAAAAATTCGACGAACTTCGAACTTTTAGGGTAAAAGTTCGAAGTTCGTAGACCTTCTAAAATCCGGCGGGCGGTATCATTTGGATTCAAGCAGTGAGGTAGATTCGTAATTTTTTTTTCGAATTTCTACATGCGGTGCCGCATTCCTTGCTAAAGACAATGCTGTTTATTTCAATGTTCTGGCATGCTTATACAGAGGTCGGCATTTTAGGTCACCCTCACTCACACTCACCCTCACAGCCACACTCACCTAAGCCACTCACTCACCCTCACCCTCACAGCCGCACTCACCTTCAGCCCCTCACTCACCCTCCTTACAGTCACACTCACCTTCAACCCTTCACTCACGCTCGCTGAACCTCACGGCCCTCACGCCCCTCACGCACTCACGGCCCTCACGCACTCATGGCCCTCATGCCACTCACCGCCCTCACTCACTCATGGCCCTCACGCCCCTCACGCTACTCACCGCCCTCACGGCCCTCACGCACTCACCGCCCTCATGCCCCTCACGCACTCATACCGATCGCGCCCCTCACTCCCTAGTGGCCCTCACGCCAATCACCGCCCTCACGCACTCATAGCCCTCACGCCCCTCACGCACACCCCGCCCTCATGGCCCTCACGCACTTATACCCCTCACAACCCTCACGCACTCA
Organism: Ixodes persulcatus; assembly: GCA_013358835.2. Classification (NCBI taxonomy): domain Eukaryota; kingdom Metazoa; phylum Arthropoda; class Arachnida; order Ixodida; family Ixodidae; genus Ixodes; species Ixodes persulcatus. Next base: position 80,611 of record JABSTQ010007248.1, read on the forward strand.
TGGCCTTCACGCCACTGAGGCCCGCTTCAGATGGGGCAATTTCGCCTAGAAACTTGACGTCGCAGCACCAGCACCACGGGCCGCCCGCGTTCACACGCAGCAACCAATTGCTGCAATTTTCCATCATCATCATAAAATTTTATTTTTCTTGCACTATTTAGACACAATTACGCGCTATAAACGTGTTTTATGCAATTAAATCTCGTTGAGAATACTAATTCATCTTTCTGATAACGGAAATAAACAGCGCGCAAAAAATACACAAGGACGAAAGGAAGGTGCGAACGACACAAGCGCTGAACTCACAACTAAACATTTATTGAAAAAACACAAACGAAGTAAACCGCACTATCGCTTCAGCACGTGTCAAGATAGGCAATTTCTTTTTTGTGAAGAAAAACCGATGTTTGGCTGACGCATGCATCTTGCCCCTCTTTTGTTATTGCATACGCTTCCAATAATTCTCTGGTAGTCTTATCTGTGCTCCTCCCGATGATGGTGATGTTATTGAATTGGGGCTGGCATTTACAGGCAGCACAATGCAGAGGCAAGTGACCCCCAGCGGTCGACCGGAGTGTCCAGTCATGTCCACGTGCCCTGTCATTAATGCATCGGCCAGTTTGGCCGATGTACACTCTTCCGCAGCTTAGTGGGATCTTGTATACCACCCCAACCACACAATCAACATACTTGTTCCTGTGCCTTACGGCACATTGGCTCTTGCCCCCAGCCTTTTCCGCAATTCTAGGGCACAGTTGCGCCAACTTTCGAGGTGCCGAAAAAACAACAGGGACGTCAAACCGCCCAGCTACCTTTTTCAAATTGTGCGAGAGTTTGTGCATGTAAGGGAGTACCTGGGGTCTGGTTGTGGGTCTCTCTTTTTTCTGACTTGACCCTCCCTTAACCTTTTTTAGCAACGTCTGCGCTGCCAGACGTTGCTAACGTCTGGCAGTGGCTGTTTCAGACTGTTCATGGCCTTCACGTCTGAAACAGTTTAAACTGTTTCAGACGTTCTGAAACAGTTTATTTCCAAAAACTATCACTTTCAAACCAGAACCAACTCGTGTGTTGTCATCATTACCGGCACGAGGTTTCACGTGAAAATATCGCGTCTATGATTGGATGCAGCCGCTTTAAACGTCTTCGAATTGCTCCGAGTTGTTCGCTTGTTTCGAGCCGGACCCAATCTCAGCAATTCGTGTCGATCTAGGGAAAGCTAGGGAACAACCCGCCAGCAACACCGAAATTGCTGAGAAAGTTCCTCCGTCTGAAGCGGGCCTCACGCACTCACCACCCTCACGCCCCTTATGCACTCATAGCCCTCACACCCCTCATGAACTCACCCCCCTCACGGCCCTCACACCCCTCACGCCCCTCACGCACTCATGCCACTCACACACTCACCGCCCTCACGCCCGTCGCGCACTCATGGCCCTCACCGCCCTCACGCCACTCACCGCCCTCACGCCACTCACCACCTCTCACACACTCATGGCCCTCACACTCCTCACGCCCTCACCGCCCTCACGCACTCACGGCCCTCACAGCCCTCACAGCCCTCACGGCCCTCACTCACCCCCACACTCATGAATTTTCTTGGTTCAGAAACTCACTCATCCTCACCTCACCTGTGAAGATGAGGATGAGTGAGGGTGAGTGAGGGCCCTCATGAGTGAAGTTTGCCGAGGTATGTGCTTATAGTCCGTTGCAACTCAAGTACAAAGGGCGAGGGTAAGACGGGCCGGAGACGAGGAAGCAGACGGAACGCTAAAGAGAGGAGGTTTCTCTCTGTCTTCTCCAGGGTTCTGCTGCTTCCTCCTCCCCGAAACCGTCTTACCCTCGCCCTTGGTTCTTGAGTTGCAACGGACTATAGTTTTAAAGAAATGAATTTCCAAAGGAGCGAGGAAGGACGACGGGTTTTTGACAATTGTCGTTTGGGCCATATTTGAAGCGCGCTATAGCCGAAGCTATTTGTGGTAGAGACGTTAAACTTTTTAAGAATGATCTTCGTATAGCCTAGGTAATTGTTGTCCTAAGATATGATTATTGTTGTTCAACATGAGTTTCAAAGAACTGTCCAAACATGTATGTACGGGCAATTATGCCCCAAACTTTGTAATTTTTTCGGCTAGATTGTTTGAGGTATCACATTTAAATTAACACCACAGACAGTACATATCATTGCCATCTGCAGAATACAAAATAATGCATTTTTTTTCACGCTAAGGAATAAATTAACTCATGGAGGAAGATTTCTAATATTGTTCAAGTTCAGCACGTCATTTAAAAAAAAAAAAAAAACTTTGTTTTTATTTTCCATTTTTACGTTTTTGGGACGTGTTTCTTTCAGCCTGTACACGTTTTTGGTAGGAGAAACTTGTTTCAGTGTTCTGGGCCTTTGAATGAGCAAGAATGCAACACGTCCGGCGGGTTCTTGATAGGTTTTCTTTCTCCAGCTTTTCATCTCCTCATTTATTGTTATGTTTAATTTTTCTTTATTATTGGCAGAGTTATTTAGGTTGAAAATACATAGCTTTGAACTTTCGAACCACTAAGCATGTGACGAGTAGTGCCTTCTGACAACGAGTTTCTAACAATGACCATCTACGCGATCTTTTATGCAGTGAAGAGCGACAGTAGCCATAGATATGCATAAATAATTTTAGATTAAAATAAGCTCGACCACGCCCTCTTTCCCCGTATTGTTTTTTTTAACAGTCAGAAATATCAGGGGGGGGGGGGGGAGGAAACTGGAACCCCCCCCCCCCTCCTCCCCTTTCCCCCCGTTTTTCCTCTTCCGACGCCACTAGTATGGTAGAACGCTCCTCGACCTCGAGTTGTATCGGCTTCTGTGCTTTTTGCTCGGCGTTTCTTCTGTCCCGGAAAATAGACCTCCAGGACAATTACAAACTAAAAAAATTGTTAAGGTGCAGACTAGCTGGTGTATGTTAATAATGATGCAAAATTCTGAGACTGGGAATGAAATTTCAAAGAAAAAGTGTAAGAAGACAGAAAAAAAGGGGACAGGACAACGTCTCAAACTCAGCTCAGTTGAGTTTGAGACGTTGTCCTGTCCTTTTTTTTCTGTCTTCTTACACTTTTTCTTTCAAATTTCATTCCCAGTCTCAAAATTTTGCATCATGTACAAAGTAAACTTACTATATGCCGGGCGGTGTTCGATCGGATTACCACCAGCGTGCAAGGGGGTAGGGAGGCAGTTTGCCAGATAGCTTCAAGGTTTTTCTGAGCCTCAACCACCTGCCTGCCCCTGGCCGTTTCGAACTGGATGAGTATCGTTAAACAGTGCGTTCGTGTGACCACTGCTGCGTAATTCACGTTAAAGACCCCCCTCCCCCCCCCCCCCGCGCTGGCGGTCACAATTACTGGTCTATGGTCACAAGTCATTCTGCACTGGCAAATATTCCAGCGCATCCGGGACACTCGTCGTCTCATTTAATTTCCGGATCAACTTCGCGCAGACTAAATATCACACCCGGACTTTTCTAAACCTGATTTAGTGAAAACCAGTAAGGCGTGAGAAGGTTATTTGAAACTGAAACCGTGGAGGAACATGTAAACCGTACTTCAAACTTTGCGCACTTGGACTTGAAAGAAATTCGAAACCTTCGAAGCTCTTTTTAATTCAAATTTAGCCCTAAAAGAAAATCGGATCCTTCGAACTTCTCGACCTTTATCTAGAAAGAAATTCGAAATCTTCAAATTTATCGAACTTTATGTCTATAAAAATTCGAAACGTGTGAATATTTAGAATTTTTGATCCAAAGCAATTCGATATCTTCGATTTTTTCGGACTTCAGATTCAAAGAAATTCGAAATCTTCACATTTTTCGAACTTTAGATCCCAAAAAATTCAAAACTTTCAAATCTCTCGATTTTCAAGTCAGGAAAGTTCGAAATTTTCGAATTTCTCGAACTTCAAGTGAAAAACATATTCAAAATATTTAAACCCGAACTTTTAGAAACCGTGAAAACTTCGACCTTTTCGAATTCGAAACTCCACGGTGTTTTAAAGTTGCGAACTTTTTGAAATCGAACCTCGGTACAGTCAAAAATATCGAAATCTTTAGAAGTCGAACCTCAGTTCGGTTCGAAAATATCCAAACCTTTCGAATTCAAACCTAGGGTGGTTCGCGGCATCCCTAGTTTCAATTGGTTGGTCGATGTTAAATTCTCGTCGCGGGAGTAAAGACCCTTTATTTAATTTAATTTGTGGGAAACTTATTTGGTATGTCCCGTGACCATAGTGTGAGGAGAGTAAGGAGGCAACTAGAGAGGAAAAGAGGGCACTGTAGGAGGGTGAGGGGAGGGATTGGGAGAAGAAAGAGGAAGAGGGAGGGAAAAAAGGGAAGGGAAGGAGGGGTAGGGCGCCGTAGGAGACGAGGTGAAATAGGTACAGAGCCCGAGGGGCAGGAAAGGAAGAGAGCGGAGGGAGACGTAGGGAACTGAATGTAGTTGGAGAGGGAATCGGTGCGTCAGGTCACGTATATTTCCTCACGAAATGTACCGAAACGACTAAATTGTAGTATTGGTCACCTGTCCTCATTTATCCGACCATATTTAGCGAAAGAACATAATTGGTTTAAAAGTTACGTGAGGTCGGGTTCTCCACTTGATGTTTATGTCACGTGAAGTTAGGTGACGTGGCGTCAATAGCAAGTTTTAGTAGACCGTGTTTCCCCCTCCGCTAAGCTCCTCCGCTACCAGGAACTCTGCAGCCAAGGCCATCGGCACGCAGGCGCAGTGGGGGTTTCTTCGTAGCGGAGGGTTGGCGGTGGGGGAAACACGCTCTACTAAAACTCCCTAATGTCCCCGCTAAATAGCGCAAAAAATGCACGTACGGACGGACGAGCGGATAACATTTTGGGATTGGGTGATCCGTTAAAAAGCAGTTCATGCTTTAAAAAGGGTTGGGTCAGTTTAGCCAGTGTTTATCGGATGGATAGTGACTTACCGCCATTAGGAAGTTTTCGTATACCGCGGTTCCCCCTCCGTTAAGCCCTCCGCAACGAAGCAGCCGCTACTGCGCCTGCGTGCTATGGCCTTGACTGTTGAGTTTCGGGTATCGTAGCGGGTTGCGGAGAGCATTCCGGGACGGCGGAAGCGATCTACGAAAACTACCTATTGCCGACTCCTATCACCACTGACTGTCAGCGCTAATGGAGGGCTGACGCTCCATTAGACACTCCTTTAGTCGCTCCTTAGTCGCCGATTCTTTGTTTAGCTCCCGACTACGTAGACGCGCTACTAACTTTAATACTGCACTAGTTTGTCGAACACCATGAATAAGGCTAATTAGGTATACACAAAAAAAAACTACTGCCACAACTTACCTCAAAGTATTCCACAAAGCCTTCGCTCCTCCAGGTGACGGTCACATCGTGAGGCCCAGTGGCTATCGCTGTGACGCTAACAGGGTCCGTGCACGGAACTAAAAATAAAAAGTAAGATATACTCTTATTTCGCTGCAATCAGTGTTCATTATATTAACTTTACGTAGGAAACACTAGAATCTGAGCTAATCTTTTTATATCAGGCAAACATGTGTCAGAATTATACTATCGACGCATTTAAGCAGTTGTGCGTGGGCGCCGCGTTAACGGACCTTCAGTTTTTGTTTCCTATTATTCCGTTCATTTTATCTCATCAATACCATAGCAGGCGAGGTTTTTGCAACTTTAGATTCTATTGTGTCCTTCTCCCCAGCATAGGACTTTGTGGAGGCTCGTCAACGCCAGTTTCAGTGGCTGGGTATCTCCGTAAGACAAAAGAAGGTCAGCAATGGCGGCTGTAATCTGGTAGTAGGCACCAACACAATGCGCAGACGTGACCCGTCAAGCGGCGCTAAAACTCTAAGTTGACTCGTTTGTGCCGTTTTTAAATGTTAGTTCACAAATTTGCTTTTGAGCGTGATCGATGCGTTACGAACGTTTTTAACCGCCCACGACAAGAGAAGATATTGGGACACTGGCGCCACCAAGAGGGCAGCCCTGGAGCACTTCCGACCACGGGTACACACCCAGGGGGCACACGCACATAGCGAACGTTTATATGAGTGAATCAAAAATTAGATTAGAACAAGGTTCAAACCCCGCTTGAACCCCGTGAAGAAACCCTTCAGCGGAGCGAGAAGAAGACGAGGACGTTGGGGGACAGGGCCCGAGCGCGAGCTGCGTTTTCTATCGGCGATTTTCGTTTGGAACCGGGAAGTGTGAGTAACGCAGTTCCCGGTGATTAAAGTAGTGTTTTTTCTTGTAGTCATCAGCGCTTCGGCTCAATGGTTTCGACATTTTGGTGCCGAAACCCGGGACCCGGACTGTACGATGGACCAGATGAGAAGGTGTCGCAAGCGTTGATGTAACGAGGCTACAGGACAAGACACCATCCAGCTCGAGAACGCAAGGGACCATAACGACGCTGCTAAGGATAGGCTGAAACAGAAGCGAAAATCCCTGCGTTCACAGGTAACAAAGCTGCTGACGGAAATCGATACAGCTACCGAAACCGAAGTGCCAATTGAGGAAGAGCTCAACGTCTTACTGACTCGTCTCAACGCGCTACATGGTCAGCTTACCGAAACGGACTCTGCCCTCGAACCATTGTTGGCAGCGAGTGACACCGAACAAGAGTATGCTCGGGCCGTCGAGTACAGCGATCGTATCGTCACCTACTCGGCAAGACTGACCTTCAAGGTGCGGACCCTACACGAAAGAGCGAGTACAAGCGGTCAAGAAATCGCAACAAACCACCGTATTCCCACTTTGTCAGTCAAGGTCAAGCTACCAAAACTTGAACTCTTGAAATTCAACGCACAACGTCAACAATGGCAGCCCTTCTGGGAGCAGTTCAAGCAGGTCATCCACGTTAACCCAGAACTGTCATCAGCCGAGAAGTTCCACTACCTCAGATCAGCGTTGTCGGGAGAGGCTGCTGCAGCGATTGTTGAATGGCCGCCAACAGCCAGCTGTTATGAAGATGCGCGGGAGATCATAAAGTCCCGTTACGGCGACGAGGCGCTGCTAGTGGATTACCACATGATGAAACTAGCAGAACGGCAGCCAGTTCGGACATCGCAAGACGTCCGAGGACTACGACGACTACACGATGACATTTAAGCGCATATAAGATGACTCAAGTCTCTAGGGGTTAACGAAGATTCTTATTCGACTCTCCTTTGCCCCCTTGTACTTCGGCTGATTCCAGAAGATCTTGTGCTAACCTTCAACAGAAATGTCGTTCGGAAGAAAGAACAGCGTCGCCCTGAAGATGTGGCTGTAAACGCGGCTGGCGAAAGAAACCAACACGCTCTAGAACACTCCCAGCTAAGGCAACTACCATCACTTATGTAATTTCTGAGAATTGAAGTGGAAAGTAGAGAAAGAACGACAGTCACAAAAAAACCAGAATCAGGAGGCACAAGAAGTAAAGCAGGAAAAGAGAGTGGAGTAGCATCTCGTGCGGCAAAGCACAATTCAAAACCATGGGCAAAAAGAACGGCCTCGACGATTCTACAAAAGAGTGACAAGCTGAGCTGTGTTTTGTGCAAGTCAGCAGACAACGAGACAGAGCTGTGCACGACAACGATAGGTCTTCCCGAGAAGAGGAAGATTTTAACGAGCCCGGGAAGATGCTTCAGGTGCACGAAGAAAAACTGTAGCACAGCGTCACTAGCTGATACCAAATCAGCCTTGTCATTGTCAGCCTTGTCATCGGCACGGCAACTGCGCCGCTAGTTCATACTGTATATAAGGCCTCACGGTGCGTGCACTAAACGTTGTTGACCTCGCTACTTGCGTACGAGCCACATGGTGTCAGAAGTGTTTTATCGCCCGAGCGCCGCGGATCAATGAAGCAGCCACCGAGTGACGGAAAGTAGGCGACAGCCACACCCCCCAAACGATGGCGTCTCCGCAGCAGCATGCTATCGTGCTGCCCTGTACAACGCTGCTGCAGCCCCCGAAACCCCTGGACACGTCGGGAGGCCTGTGGCGGAACTGGACAGCTTGGAAATGTGAGTTTCAACTGTTTTCTACGGCCACCCTGCTCAGCCATCAACCGAAAGAAGTCCAGGCGGCGACCCTGTTTATGATAATCGGGGAAGATGCAAGGAAATCGTTCAGTACGTTTACGTTTGCAAACCAAGAGGAGAGACAAGACTTGACGACTATCATTCAGAAGTTTGATAGCTTCTACAAGCCGGCTACAAACCTAACTTACAACGTGTTTGTGTTTGGTACTAGGGACCAGAAAGAAAGGGGACCTTTCAACGAATGGTTAACTGACATTCGTATTTTGGCAAACAACTGTGAGTTTGGGGATCTTGAAGAACGTCTACTTAGAAGTAGAATCATTCTGGGCGTTCGGGACAAGAAACTTCTGCAAAAGCTCATCTCCGACAACCCGTCCTACCAAAGCAGTAGAAAGATGCAGAGCCTGGGAACAGGGCGAAGAACGATGCAATACAATACAAAGCGGAGCAAAAGAACGCGAAAAAGAAGTCAACTTGGTGCAAGAATTTGGATCATCGTGCCAAAAGTGTGGGTTTACGAAGCACAGAACTAAGGTTTGCCCCGCAGCCGGAAATAAATGCAACAAGTGCGGAAGCCTTAATCACTTCGCGAAAGTTTGCAAGTCAGGGCGAAAAAGGGCCCCCGTACAGCAAGTACACGAGGTTGTGGCTAGCGATGACGAGACATATTTCTTGGAAGCGCTCACTGTCGGTGCTGTATCTCGCGAGGATCTATGGACGGCTGCGGTGACACTAAAAGGCGTTCCCGTTCATTGCAAAATAGATACCGGAGCCAATTGTTGTGTCATCTCCAGGGCCGCACTAGGCCAAGTGACGACGAAGCCAAGAGTAAAGTGCAACGTCACCCTGAACACGTTCTTCGGTCATGCAGAAAAGGCACCAGAAAGAATTCGCCTCGATATACGTAATCAAGACAAGAAATGTGAGGCTGGGTTTTTTGTTGTACGCCAAGAGGTTCCAGTCACCTTGAGTGGCAGTGTAGCAGAACGCCTCGGACTGATTACTCGCGTTGCAGGTGTGAGCACCGCAGAGCTATATGGTGCAGCACGACCTTTTGAAGCAGTTTTTCAAGGGCTCGGCCAGCTGAAAAGTGTGGTCTACGATACGAAGCTACAACCAGGATCCAAGGGCACCGTCAAGGCAGCAAGACGAATAGCTGTGGCCCTCCAGGATAGAGTCAAGGCATAATTGGACCGCATGGAGGCGGATCAAGTCGTCATGAAGGTAAACGAACCAACGGAATGGTCGAGTCACATGGTGGTCGTCGTAAAGAAAGATAAGGTCAGAATTTGCTTAGACCCATCTGATCTTAACAAACGTCTATTACACGAAGATTATCCCATGCCGACTCTAGAAGATGTAGCTTCACATGTTCACTGCGCCAAGTTTTTTTGGACATTGGATGCGTCATCGGGCTTCTGGCAAATAAAGTTGTCAGAGGCAAGTTCGCACATCTGCACCATGAGCACCCCTTATGGCAGATACAGGTTTCTACGCATGCCGTTCGGAATTTCCACAGCCCCGGAAGTATTCCAGCGCGTAATGCACGGTGTCCTAGAGAGACCAAAGAACGTAGCAGTCGTCATGGACGCCATTTTAGTTTGGGGAACCACGATACAAGGACATGACGCGAACCTGAAGAACTTGCTGGAACGCTGCGAGAAACACGATCTCAAGTTGAATCTCAAAAAGTGTCGTTTTTTGCAGGACCAAGTGCGGTACCTAGGCCACATTTTGACGACTGAAGGTCTGAGACTAGACCCAGAACGAGTCGAGGACATCCTTGCTGTTCCGGAGCCCAGAGATTGTAAGGAATTACAGATATTTCTTGGCATGACGAACTTCGTCACAAGATTCATACCAAATAATTCTGCTCTCTCAGCACCATTACGCGAGCTGTTGAAAAAAGATATCGCTTGGGTTTTGACTGAGCGCCAACGAAGCCGTTCTAAAACGCCCAGAGAGTCGCTTATCAAGGCGCCGGTACTTGCGTATTTTGAGCAAGGTAAACCAGTCACGTTGTCAGTAGATGCCAGCCAAACCGGCGTCGGGGCGGTGATTATTCAGAACGAACATCCCATCGCCTACTCATCACGCTCCCTCACCGAGACTCAGCAAAAATACGCCCAGATTGAAAAAGAGGTGCTCGCAATAGCACACGGATGCAGCAAGTTTAAAGATTATATTTTAGGGCACTCATCTGACTGTGGAATCGGATCATAAGCCACTGGAAGCAATATTCAGGAAACCCCTGTGTGACTGCCCGCTCCGCTTACAAAGGAGGAGGCTAGTGCTTCAGCGGTACCCCATTACCGTGCAGTACAAGCCAGGGAAAGAACTTTTTCTAGCGGACGCGTTGTCAAGGTTCCCAAGCAAAACTATGCTAAAAGACGAAAGCGACCAGTTTCAAGTAAACACTGTTTCCACTCTATCAGTTTCAGATGCACGGCTGCACGACATCCTCCAGGCGACAGAAAATGACGCGGCTTTCATCCAGCTCCGAGAGTATGCATCAGCATCCTGGCCAGCTGAGAAACGAGACGTCCTGGAGGAACTTCGAACGTACTGGAACTACAGAGACGAGATGCGCGTGGAAGATGAGCTGGTCTTCAGGAGTAACAAAGTGGTAATTCCAAAGGCCAAGAGGACAGAGATTTTGAAACTTTTGCATGAAGCACATGGGGGTAAAGCAAAAATGAAGATGCGCGCCAGAGAAGTGATGTATTGGCCGATCATGTCATGCGGCATTGAAGCTCTTGCAAAGTCATGTGAGGTCTGCACGAAGCATAAGCCCAGAAACGCTAGATTACCATTACTGAGCCATGAACTACCCAACCTACCGTGGGAGCTGGTGGGGCTAGACAATTGTTCTACCACAACAATCGGACTTTTTTGATAGTTGTCGCCTTCTACTTTTTCTTTTTCGAGATGAAGCAACTGCGACAGTCCACGGCAGCTTCAGTGCTATGCGCCTGTGCAGAAGTCTTCGCTACTCATGGGATACCAGCCAAATTGTGCAGTGACAATGGGCCCCCCTTCAATAGTTACAACTTCAAGGACTTTGTGAGCAAGTTTCGAATCATTCACGTCACGTCAAGCCCTCACCACCCTCGCTCCAACGGAATGGCTGAGCGAGCCGTACAAGAGGCAAAGAAACTGCTAAAGAGGTGCTCCTACAACACACTCGACTTCTGCAGCGCCCTCCTGGAATGGCGCAACAGCCCAAGGGATAACCTGCTCAAGTCACCAGTACAGAGGCTAATGGGTCGTCAGACACGCACACTGCTTCCAGTTCCCGACTGCTGCCTGGAACCTGCCATCGTACCGCGCAAGGAGGTGCACAAACGACTACAAGAGATCCGCAGGAAGCAGCGGACGTTCTAAAACAGAACAAAGACCTTTCCGGAACTACAAGATGGTCAGCAGGTGTCTACATTTAACACCATTTCACGCACGTGGTCTCCAGCAGTCGTTATGAGGCGTGTGGGCCTCCCCGCTCCTTTGTGATCGAAACCGATGATGGACGTGTGCTACGCAGAACGAGAGAGCACCTGCGCGGGTTGCCGCCTCGGCAGCAGCAACTCATCACCACGGCGGCTGCTTAATTGCCGCCGTGGCAACAGCAACTTGTCACCACTGCGGCTGCTGAATCCACTGGCCGCCAGGTCAGGGAAGAACCCTCAACGGGAGCTCCACCATCACAAGACCCTCCAACCCAGGAGCTCAGGAGGAGTTCAAGACAACGGCGGAGCCCCGTCAGATACCCAAGAGTAGGGTGCCTACATGTTTCCGCCGCTCCGCTGTTTAGGGTGGCGACAAAGTTTGTGATACCTGTTGCCGATAATCCAGTGTTGCCTACCTCGTTACCATGGCAACCTCCGCTGTTTTCGTCAGCCATTTTGTCACACTCGCCGGTCGTGCGCTCGGACTACGCCTCTAATCCTCTTTAGGGCTAGGGAGCGCTCACCGCTCTCGTTCCGACGGCGAGGTTTCGGCGTTCAATGCCGGTCTGTTGCGTTCTATTTTGTCGCGGGAACTCGCGTTTCGATAAAAGCAACGCACACTTCCTGCTCGCAACTTCAAAATATGAAACACCCGAATAAAGAGAGCGACAGCCACGACGACCTCCATCCCGCTGAGCCTCCGACTCCTCTTATGAACGGAAACGGAAGTGGCCTTACAGTGTTGCCGGTGCGTCAAGACTACAGAAACTCAACGTTGTTTACGTTTAGCGCAATAAGAAGTGGGAAAAAATGGCGGTGGGAGAGGATCTGCGAAAGGGTAACAAGAAGTTGGCGCCACCCTAAAGCGGAGTGGAAACATGTAGGCACCCTACCCAAGACCAGAACTTTAAGCGCGATCGTACAAGGGTAATATATTCTATTCCTTAATTTTTTGTATATATCTTTTTCTTCTCGGTTAATTTTGTTTTGTTTGAAAGAGGGAAGATGTAGCACAGCGTCGCTAGCTGATACCAAATCAGCCTTGTCATTGTCAGCCTTGTCATCGGCACGGCAACTGCGCCGCTAGGGCGTACTGTATATAAGGCCTCACGGTGCGTGCAATAAACGTTGTTGACCTCGCTACTTGCGTACGAGCCACACCTGGCCAAACAATGCAGGAAAAACATTTCTTGCTCCAACTGCCAAGGTCGACACGCATCAGTCATGTGTGACCCAACGTTCTTGTCAAGCTCAAGAGACGACAAAAGCAGACAAGAGGAAATCCTGACTTCTGCTGGTCCAGTGGCCCTGCAATCTACGATTAAAGGCGGTGTCAACAAAACCGTCCTCCAACAAACAGCGACAGTGTGGAGCTCGGGACTGAAACAGCGCATCCTTGTGAGAGTGCTATTCGACGGCGGAAGCCAGAGGTCTTTTGTCACCGAACTACTCTCCCGAAAGCTCAGATGCAAGCACCTGGGAAACGAAAGACTGACGGTAGGAGCATTTGGCGACCACACGACAAAACGAAACTTCCGCCGAATTCTTGTGACTCTTGAAAATCAGAGAGGTGAAGTTTTCCGTCTGGAAGCACTTGAGTCAAGCCGTATTTGTGGTCAACGATTGCCCTATCCAAGAGAAGAATTGCGTCGCCAAATAAAAAGAATGGGATACACGGCCGCGGACTTTTGCGAAGCTGAGGGATCCAACGGCGTGGACATACTGATTGGAGGCGATTGCTATTGGAACTTCGTCACGGGCCAAGTTAGGAGACTCGACGGAAAACTTCGAGCAATCGAGACGTCGCTTGGCTGGACCGTACACGGTCCAACACAACTTTCCGCATCTGTCATCGAGAGCTCCCAGATGGTCATCCTCAACGCAACGACAAACAACATGGATGCATCTGAAATCATGCAAAGGTTTTGGAACCTTGAATCGATTGGTATAACCGAGGTGCCTCATCCAGAAACAGAACCCGTGATCGCGTCCTACAAAGAAACAGTTAAGAAGATTGGTCTTCGGTACGAGGTGGCCCTTCCGTGGAAACCCGTACTGAATTTAGACGATAACAAACAAGTTGCGGAGAGGAGGCTTCAGCAGCTAACAAGGAAGTTAACTCAGAACCCTAAGTTGATGAGGGACTATGACGCCGCGATCCGGAAGTAAACCGAAGGTGGAATTGCAGAACAAATGTCAGATGATCGGACTGGATCTCGGAAGTTCTACATGCCGCACCAATCAGTTTGTCGTGAAAGGAGCGCCGCCACTAAATTGCGAGTGGTATTTGACGCTTCTTCCCATAGCAAAAGCTCGAAGTCGTTGAACGACTGTTTGGAAAGTGGCCCCAACCTGAACCCGGATATTGTCGCGTTGCTTCTGAGCTTCAGAAGACATTGTATCGCGCTAGTTGCCGACATCGAGAAGGCGTTTCTTTAGATAAATATACAAGAAGATGATCGTGATGCGTTACGCTTCCTGTGGTATGAAACTACCCCACAGGTCGGAAGACCACTTCCTCCAATTCTCATCTGGAGGATGACGAGAGTTCCTTTTGTAACTACATCGAGCCGGTTTTTATTGTCTGCGACGATAAAACATCACCTGGACACAATGAAGAACGAGTATCCAGACACCGCGGTGCTGCTGCAAGATTCCATTTACGTGGATGACATTCTTACCGGTGCATCCAGCGAAGAAGAAGCCGCTAAGATCTTCAAGGAATCGACAGCAATTTTTGAGCAAGCGTCAACGAAGCTGCACAAGTGGGTGTCTAACTCGAAAACTCTCTTAAATGAGGTCGACTCGAGTCACCACGAGGAACAACCATTGGGGCAGGTTGCGGGAGTTTTCAAAGTGCTGGGACTAACGTGGAACCCTGCCAAAGACCTCTTAACATTTGCACCAGACGATGTTCTGAACTTCGTGGAGAAGCACTCAGACACAAAAGGGTCTGTCCTACCGACTATAGCCAGACTCTACAATCCCCTAGGATTCATCGCGCCATGTGTCGTGCGAGCAAAGATCCTATTTCAACAAATCTGGAAAGAGAAGATTTAGTGGGACGACTTACTGCCTCTTGACCTGCGCAGAGAATGGCACCGATGGTGTGCGGATCTTCCATTGCTATGTGACGTCATGGTGCCACGTTTCTACAGACAGGGAATAGAGGGAGCGGAAATCAAGAAAAACCTGCACATCTTTGCCGATGCACGTCCTTAGGCGTATGGAGCCGTAGCATACGTAACTATGACGAATGATTCCGGCACCACGACATCCACGATACTGCTTTGCAAATCTCGAGTGGCACCACTAAAAGAAATTTCTGTAGCGAGGCTAGAACTTTTGGGATGTCTTTTGGCAACCAGACTAAGCGTCTACATTAAGACCAAGCTGCAGGAGAACATCCACGAAGTGCACTTGTGGATAGATGCGAAGATAGCTCTTCATTGAATCCTCGGAGAAGCAAACGACTGGAAACAGTTTGTAAGAAACAGAGTCGTTGAAATTCAGGGAAACTCCGATCCTTGCTCTAGGAAACATTGCCCAGGCAAAGAGAACCCAGCTGACCTGGTGACAAGAGGAATCACAGCCATGGAGCTGCTCAACAGTGAAGTATGGTGGAAAGTACCTAGCTGGTTAACAGTACGAGAGCTCTGGCCAGAGGCGTTTGGTCCGCAAGAATTCAATGTAGAAGAAACAGAGAAGAAAAAGGTGGCAGCGCTGCCCACGGCAACAGCAGACAAAACGATGGTTCCAGAAATTGAGCGGTTTAGCACAGCTATGCGTCTTCGGCGAACAATGGCGTGGGTACTCCGCTTTATAATGAAGTCTAAAAGAATAAGCGCTCAAACTGGATCCGTAACCGCAGAAGAATTGAACAGAGCCGAAAGATATATAATAACAAAATGTACAACGTAGAGCTTTCGAACAGGAGATAAAGAATCTGAAACACGCCAAAAAACTACCGCCAGATTCTCCTATAACAGACATTTCTCATTTTTTGGATAACGATGGAATACTTCGGGTAGAAGGAAGACTACAGTTCTCCGATAAATCCTTTGAAGAAGGGCATCCCGCTGTGCTACCGAAAGACGACCACCTTTTGAAGTTGTTGATAACTGAAACACATCGTAGACTATTGCACGCGGGAGCGCGTGACACACTCGTGCAATAGCGGGAGAGCTACTGGATCGTGAGAGCCCGGCAGATGATAAAAAAAGAACTCAAGAAATGCATCGCATGTCAACGGCTGAACGCCAGACCAATTTCAGAAGTGACGGCGCCCTTGCCCGCAGATCGTGTCACAGAAGCGGAAGCCTTTGAGGTTGTGAGTGTTGACTTTGCGGGACCCGCATGGGTCACAGCAAGGAAAACAAAGAGTAAGGCATATCTCACGTTGTTCATGTGTGCAGTTACCAGGGCAGTACACTTGGAATTGGTACCGGACATGACGGCAGAAACATGCCTGCGTGCGATCCGACGATTTGCGTCAAGAAGAGGCGTGCCAAGGGTGATCTACTCTGACAATGCGTTGGCATTTAAAAAAAGCAAGATAGACGTAAACGAGCTTTGAAATATTCTACGAGATGAAGAAGTGCGTAATTACTTCGCAAACAGCAGGATCCAATGGAAGTTCATTCCAGAACGTGTCCCGTGGTGGGGCGGATTTTATGAGCGTTTGATCAGATCAGTCAAGAAGTTTTTAAAAAAAGCCATCGGATGACTAGTCCTGACTGAAGAAGACTTAGTGACCCTCCTCACTGAGGCGGAAGCAATCATTGATCCTCGACCATTGACCTACGCGTACAGTGAAGCGCAAGAGCCTCAGCCACTATCACCGTCGCACTTCACGACAGGAAAAAGACTTACGTCGTTACCAAAACCGTCCGGCTCCGACTTGCAAGACGGAGACGCAGAATCGCTGCGAAGACTCTGGAAACTCAGAGAAGACTTCCTGAAAGCGTTCTGGCAACGATGGTCAAAGGAGTACCTAACGGAACTCCGATCACTGTACAAGACAAGGAGGTCAAACCGACATCTCAAAGTTGGGGACCTGGTTATTCTACACGAAAGCAAACAACCACGCCAGCTCTGGAAGATGGGAGTTGTGAAAACATTGTTTTCCGGAAGAGACGGAAGAGTACGAGTCTGCGAGATCCGACTTCCCGCTGGTGCGGTTGTAAAACGACCAATACAACTTGTGTACGGGCTAGAAAGTGGTTAAAAATGAACTTTGTTCCCTTTTTGTGGGGTGAATAAAGAAACCCTTCAGCGGAGCGAGAAGAAGACGAGGACGTTGTGGGACAGTGCCCGAGCGCGAGCTGCTTTTTCTATCGGGAATTTACGTTTGGAACTGGGTAGTGTGAGTAATGCAGTTCCCGGTGATTCAAATAGTGTTTTTTCTTGTAGTCATCAGCGCTTCGGCTCAATGGTTTCGACACCCCGCTCGAGCAGGATCTTTCTCAACATTGAATCTTTCTCTCATCTTTGCCCACTTCCGGAAAGTTCCAGCCCATTGTTTGCTGTCATGGAATGTTCGGGATCAGAACATTCTTGAGCGTACCGCTTGCAGTAACGCGCTGCTTCCAGTCAATCAAACTTCCGTCTTCGACGCATACATGATGCAGGCGTGTTCCTTTTTAAGTTTGTAGGCACAAGGTCGCCTTGTGCCTACAAGTTTATTCCAGTTTTCCATTTGTATGTGCATAGCCATCCGTGACAATATTCTGGCTTCTGCTCCAGAATAAGATCGGGGATATCTCTGGCCGAATGTGTTAACACATCGCAGCTCGCACCACGTGGAGCGAAGAAACGCGCTGCAGAATTCAGGCATCCGGGGATCAATCGCCACTTCGGCCTGTTTCAATGTGAATAAGCATCGTACCGGAGTGCAGTTGTGTATCACCACTACGTGATACATGTTAAAGGGGCACTCAAGTGGTTTTTGAGTTCATGTTTTGATGATGACAACTGAATTTAGACGCCCTAAGTATCCCTAAAAACCAGAAACTATAGTCATACGGTCATTATTCCTTTAATAAAAATGTAATTGAAGGCCGCCCAACCTCAGATCCATCCGGAAACGAAACCTATTTCATTGGTCACCGCTCGCATATCAAAACGATCTCGGGCCAATGGCGTTGGACGACGTTTCGTCGCGAAGGGATCCCGAGGGAGCCGCACCGGCCGAACTTCTTTGTCATTCGAGCTTCGATCATGGCGGAGTTCTCTACGCTCGAGGACCTGACGCCGTTAGAGGTTAAAATTCTTCGGCGGACAGCCGACCTGGGGATGATTTCCTTTGACGCCACTCCGACGTGCGATGTGGACGATAGCAGCGCTTCGGAGTTGTGTTCGGGTTCCGAGGACGACGAAACGCAGACCTTTTCGGGCGTTCTTCGATTTGCGGTTGGGGCAAGTCGTAACCAAACCAACGTTTGACATCGCAGCGTTACCTCTGGTACGTGATGTCAAACGATGTCGCCACGTTGACTTTCGCCTCGGGAGGACGGGGGGAAGGCTGGTTCAGAGATGTGCAACGAGCGCGTACCTACGACTGCGTCCGTTGCAACCGGACCGACCACTCTGCGCCGCGCGTACACACACCTGCAACCACTGCAACAACCGCAGCGGGTCGTCAGCACGGCGACCGCTTCTATACGCCGCCGTCAGCTGATTCAGCGGCGCTTCTAAAAAAGGGACGCACCGCTACTCAATGCCATAACAGAATATAGACAGACAGTTTTCTATAACCTAAAACTTTATTAATATTTTTTCTTGATAGGCTTGCAGTGTACAGTGGATGAAAAAAAAGAAAACGATGCAGTACGCCGTCTTGGGCGATCACGACTCTAATACACTACATTGCCAATAGTACAAATATCGCCACACGCCTTTTCTACGATTATAAAAGATGATGTAATCTTAGCAACGATATAGCAACGTAGAAATATGATTTCGTGATCAGATGGATCAGATAGACGTTGCGAGCGTTCAGGATTGCTAACACTAATCACTTTTATCCGGTGATGAAAACGCGTGAAAATTTGCATCCTTTATACGGTACGCGCCAGTAATACCTTGAACTTGAGCACACGCATGAAATGCGCCAAATAAGAAATCCGGGCGATGTTCAAGGAAACAAATGCTTGGAAAGCACCACTGTAGTCGAAGTAAACAAACACTACGGCACGGGCGTTTCTGCTGTCTTGAGAGTGCTGCCACGACATGCCGCACGAGTAGGTGGATCTTCCCTTCTAGTACGTGCTGGGTTATCATAGCGACACACGACGGAAATTCACAGTCAAGGATAGCGCTTTTACGCGGAACAATGAGCTTTCACCACGGCGTCCACGTCGACGATCACCACGGACACCATGTTTGCGGATGGAAGGAGCCGTCCCGCGATCGGCACTACCGGCACGCAACGCGCGCAGATACGTGCGCTTCCGCGCATCCCGGGGGAACGGGGAATCCCCCCCCCCCCCCCCCCCCGTGGAGAAGGGCAAGGAGAAAACGTAGTTCCTTGTTTGTGAAACGATAATTGGAGTATCGCGTATTCTAATCTAGAACTATTTTACGTCTTGTGAAATTATCATGCACAACATATGTAAATGAACTGAAAATTGTTTCTTTAGCGAAACTTTACAAAGGCCGCCGAAATTTTCAAACATATGATAATTTCATTGGTCGGCGCAGGAACAGAAAAGAGTCCGCACGTATTTGATTCCTGCGTAATTAAAAGGTGCTTCTGCCTTCTAAAACTGAAGATACTCATTCACTGACACTTCCTTAACGCCATCACACCAAAAAGTAGCTTCCCCAAAAACCGCTTGAGTGCCCCTTTAAGTACACCGGACTAGCAGTCGTACTGCACCGGCCAAGTTTCTCATCTATAGCGGAGACACCAATTACCTATTCTGACTTAACTTTCCGCTTTTAACGGAACCCCAAACCCCAAAATTGTGTCCGTCCGTCCGTCCGTTCTTTCGTTCTTCCGTCCTTCTGTCCGTGCGTTTCCCGCTAAATTTAGCGGGAAATCTGGAAAACTTAATTGGTTTACCAATTGCGTTTTTACGCCAAGACCGGTGGGAAAATTGATCTCACGTGACCTGACGTCATGTGACCTGATAAATTTGGTGGGGAAATTGATGTCCCTTTTTGTAAGCATCAATCCAGTTTTCCCACTAGATTTAGTTGTGAAATCGATATCACGTGACTGATGTTACGCAATGTAAACAACTAAGTTCCCCCACTAAATTTAGCGGGAAAATTTACGGCACATGACACACAAATTCCCTCTCCCCTACCTTCCTTACCCGTTCTTTCCTCCGCCTAGGGCGTGGTTATTTTGCAGCAGGAAGAACAAGTTGGTTTGCCACATACCAACTAAAACGCCATTAAGATGTCGAGAAGGTATTTTGTAAAATATTTTCTTTCGTAACTTATTCTTTTGAGCCATGGTCCGAAATGTTAGAGAAATGAATTTCGTAAATGTCACCCTTATTATGCCACAAACGCTTAGTTGTATTCGTTGATAAATCTTGATATATAAGTGCAATAAAACGTGCTGGCATGTTCAGTAACTGTGGTGCAAAATTGTACCAAATTAAAGGTTAAAGAATAGACAGAATCGTCAGTCATACGCGCAATGCAATAAGCAGTCCCTGTTCAAAAGAACCATTTGTGCATACGCCCTCCGTTCACTCGACTCTGTATGCTGTCACATTCCTGCGGGTATCACCAGAAGACGAGGCGGCGTCCTGAAGAATATACGCAAAGGTTTAAATATTTTCTTGCATTCGTTCTGCAGCGCGATCCTAACCACACAGGTGTACATTTCTATCATACAACACCTGTAAGCAATTCCCACGCTATTGGGTTCCTATGAAGCGACTTACGTGACCTTAAGTTTCCATACATGCGTACATGAGTTAAACTTTATCTTCTTGCAAACGCTGCATTAGGACCTTCCGACATGCAGCAGAAGTCACAGTAACATGGCACCTTGGTCAAAATACGCGTCTGTCATACTGCATGGTCTTCAACTCTCCACTTGGAGATCTGTTGGCCTGCACTGCTTCTCCGAGCAGCTCAGGGTCGTTCGCGACTACTTACACGTGAAAACAAAAGCTGTGCTAAACCATTAGGAGGGTACTGTTAGTGACAGTGCCGCGGCGAAAGAGACCGATACATTATGTTGTGTTACTTCACCCAGAGTATTATTCATGATATTTATTGTTAAAGGGGCACTGACAACCCAAAGGTCGTATTTTTTATTGTCTAAAACGATGCAAGTTGTAGTCTTAGACACGCAAAAAAAACGCATCGCGAAAACCTTTTTATTTTTGGTGTTTATATTTCCCGCCGCTCACCTCCTCGCTTCCTTTGATCGGTGACGTCAAAAATCAGGAAATTTAGAAGCTTTGTAGGTGACATTTCTATAACATTTAATAACGGCAATCGTAAAACATGTTTTTTAACGCAAATGCGAACGCACTACGGCCCCTCTTCTTGAAATATCAAAAATCCGAGTTCGGTGTGATGTTGCTTCCTAGATTTGTACCCTCCCTCGGAAAGCTTGGCGGCGCTCGTCGGAGAGTCGGGGAAGAAACCGGTTTTTTCCCGCGCCGGCGCCCTTCTATCCCGCCTGCTCACCTCCTCCTCGCTTGGGGTCGCCGTGGCAACGGCGCTTTGCTTCATAGCGTGGAGCGGAGGTTCGAAAGAAAGTCGAGTCGCAGGAGACCGCAAAATTGGACTCACTGCACTGGCGCGGATCGCGCGGGAACTTCAAATTCGGCACTTGGAAATTGTTTTTTTAATTCACAAATACTGAATTTTCAAGTTTCGAATTTCGAAGGTAATGTCCCGGCATCGTTTTCAATCGTTTCGGATAATAAAAAAAAATGATCTTGATGTGTCAGTGCCCCTTTAAGTTCAAAGGAGTTTATTGCTTCAACCACTCTCAATAGAAATTGCTCTTTGAAGCGAAATGTTTAACTAGTTACAAATGAAATATTCAGTCGTTGAATCTGTTAAAAGATGGGACCGCCATAGATTTGCCTCGAGAGTGAATTGCCGTAATACACCCTCACCTTCGGCGGAGGTGAAAACTTCGGGGCCCCTGAAGCTTTTGTTCTGATGACCAAAATTCTGCACTGAAGTGTGGAGCCCGTAGCGTCTCCCAGGTGCAAGGTCCACGGAGATCTTCATGTATTGACTTTCCAAGGAACGTGTTTCAGGTATGCCGAAGTAGGCCTGGCCTCTGCGCTCTGGCAGACTATCCAGGGTCTCCCAGCGAACCAAGTACCCGCCTGGTTTGCCATTCCAAAGGAGTGGATCTCCAACTTTCATCGAAAGTTTCTTGTCTTCTACATACAACACTTCAGCATAGGCCGGAGCCATTGGAGCTGCATAAAAAAAATATGAACAGAATTTGTTTCTATTGCCAAAACTTCAGTCCATCGATGTTCACAAAAGCGTTTCTGGCTCAGTGATGCTGCTGGCAAGTATATTTAGGTTGTGGTTGTATTAGTATGCTTGCGTGCAGCGCGTAACTTTTAAACCCAGTTCTATTTCACGACTAATTTAAATAATAAGCTTGTGGTCACTGCTTTATAGCAGATGCATGAATGTTTGTTGGAACTCATTTATTCCTGAGCGCTTTGTTCAACCAACTAAGCAAGATATAACTATCATTTGTTTTCTGTACCAGAACATGTTTTCCATTAATATATACAGTGTGTTTCACGAAAGGTGGATAAATTCGATATGGCGAAAACTACGCATTGCACCAAAAAAAGGCTTGTTTCGTTTTGGTCCTAGGCCAGTGGCCTATCTATACTTGGTTTCAGCTTCACTCCAGACGCAGCCGACGCTACGAGATAAGGGAACCAACCAAGCAGCGTCAAAATCGCAAGTCACTGGGCCTTGTCTGTTTATGATTGGTTCAGCGATAATAGAATGCGTAAAGGAACTTGGCGAGCGTCATGATGGCGCGCTTTTGACGTTGTCTGATTGATCCTATCAGCTCGTAGCGTAGGCTGCGTCTCGACTTAAGATGAAACAAAGTATAGTAAAATTATAAAAGTTCGGGGCAATCAAGTTGTTAATTATTTCCGCGTAATTGTTTTTTTTTATATTGATTTTAAGGGCATGGATTTATTTGTAAACTTTCTGAGCATCATCAAAAAACATTAAATAAAAAAATGGGAGTGCGATAGCTGGCGCGCGCTGCATTTTACACCTTTTTTGAAAAACAGCAGAACTTCGACGGGTTTTTAAGTTTTGGTTTGCAATTGGAGCGCTTTTCGGCATCGACGGTACCGCGCCCCGTGTAGAAATCGTGCAACCAATACTGGCTTCGCTGTCGTCGCGCTACGCAGCAGAGGCAAGTTGCACTCTTTCACCACGGGGCGCGGAGCTGTTGGTGCCGCGAAGCGCTCTGATGGACACTTTCCGAAATTCAGTGCCATCTGGTGGCTGAAATTGCGGTTAACTTTTGGCGTACAAATGGCGGCAATGAACCTTTAGCCCGGAGTATTTTATCGAACACCGTCACTTTCGCAAGTCAACGGCAAAGGAGAATACGCTCTTCACTGTACTCTTCTTTCTCGGTCATCTCTTTCAGAGTCGATGACTACAAAGATGCAACCAGTCAGAACGAAGCGCCAATCCAAACAGACTCCTTGATAAAGTTCTATACATCAAGGGGCTTTGAAGTCGATTCTGTGCTACTAACAGATTGACTGGGCCCGAGTTACAGAAATGAACACTTACGCAGCTCTTGCACTCAAATCCTGCTTCGCATCGTGGTAACGTCTCGAATGTATAGACCGACGCGCTGTTTACAAACAAACCCGCTTTTGCCCACACCAGGTGTGGGCACTGCGCGTGCGCAGAAACTGAATTCGCGCGAAGTGAAACGTCTGCGCATGCTCAGTGCCGTCGACAGCGCCACCGCGGCTGTGTGACGTCAGGGCCGCGTGCTGGTCTATAGGCCTCGAATCCTCAGCTTAGGAGTATCTTCAACAAGTTCCTTCATCAATAAACAGAAGGCTTCCATTCGTACGGCACATATGCCATTTTTCAGATGATGATGATAGCGAGCAAAGTGGCCAGACTGAATTTCGGAAAGGGTTTATTGCAAACCGAAACTTAAAAACCCGTCGAAGTTGTGCGGTTTTTCAGAAAGCTGTAAAATGCAGCGCGTGCCTTCTTTCGTATTCCAATTTGTTTAGTGTTTTTGATGATGCTCAGCAAGTTTTCAATGAAACCATGTTCTTAAACTCAATAACAAAAAATAATGACGCGAAAATTATTAAAAAAAAACCTAATTATTCCGAACTTTAATAAATTTCGAAATAGGCCCCTGTCCTAGGACCAAAACGTCATAAGCCTTTTTTTTTTCCTTTGGAGCGATGCGTAGTTTTCGTATTATCGAATTTTTCCACCTTTCGTGAAACACCCTGTAAATACTATGTACAGAGTGTTTCACGTAATAGTGACAAATATTCCCACAATTACTGCATTCCAAGTAAAAAGATAATTTTCTCAAGACCGCATACTCGTGGTGGCGGACATCAGAAAATGCGTGATACTTACTAATGAGTTCGCGCATTAATGGACCATGACAAATTAACGTTTTAATTCGTACAGATGAACTTATGATTCCAATTAGAAATTTGCTCAGCGTCGTCGAAAACCCCTAAATCAGTCATTTTCAGAAAGACTTTGAGCGCGTGAGAAGCGTAGTAGTGAACTGAAGTTACCGCTCGTGGAGCAGGTACAAAGCTAGAGGTTGCGATAAGGCGCCCGTGCGAATTTGTAGTCTCTTATGAGAGCCCCAGTCTTGTACCTGCTCCCAGAGTTGTAACCTTAGCGCACTACTACGATTCTCACGCGCTCAAAGTCTTTCTGAAAATTACTAATTTAGTGGCTTTCGATGACGCTCAGCAAGATTATATTTGGAAACATATGCATATTTTCACCAATCAAAAATTAATTAGTCATTTTTAAATATTTAAAGAGCTAATTAGTAAGTATAGCGTGTTTTCTGACTTCCACCACAACGAGTAATGCGGTCCCGAAAAAAGTGTGCTTTTACCCTGAATACACAAATTTTAGGAATTTTGTCATTTACGTGAAACACCCCATATATAGAGAGGGATTCTTCATTTAGGCAAAAAAGGTACAACTGTAACGAGGGGGCTAGAAAAAAAAAAAAGCTGCCAGTTTGCAGCGTGACGCGTTCCAAAGCCACTCAAAGTTGGTCCGAGCGCAATGAGAATAACATATTTGTATAAATAAACCAATTTTACACACACAGGCACAGACACATTATACGCGCATAACTTACCTCCGCCATGTAGGTCAAATACAGCAGCGTGAATTAAAATGTCACCGAGTAATATTATAAAGAAAGAATTACGATAAAACAAATCTTCAAAAATAGACTAAAAGGAAAAAAAAACGATGTAAGAGCAAAAAGTGTATTAAACGAATCTTCAAAAATATTCAATAATTTACAACTTACCTGTGGCTTCGCTCCGATATATTGTATATGCTACCTTTCCAACTTTGTAAATTGGTTGGACAGAACCATCAACAGTGTAGTACGGTCGTAGAACTATTTCGTACTGTGTCCACGGCTTCAGATCCGAGACACGGTATTCATTGGCTTGTGCCGTAAACGTCTTCTTGAAGTTATGATGATCTGAGGTTCCGGAAAGTAGGTATCCAGCCAAATGCACGTTTTCGCTGTCATCATTGTCACTCGTCAGTTCGACTTCAGGCTTCGTTGTTGCGGAGTCTTCAAATGACCATGAGATAAACACGGTCAAATTGTTTTCGCTTTGCGTCCTCAAAACCAATTCTTCGGGTGGTAGATATCGTGTTGCCACTGAAAGCCGCGAGGAAGAAAGAATACAATGTAACAACTACGGCTATGATCAGACATGTTTACTGAATTTCAGGAAAATCCAAGTTACCGACTGGGTTCTAGGGAGTCGTATAGCACCACCTCAGTTCAGTTCAGTTCAATCACAGTTGGGGCCAATAACTGTGATTGAACTCAACGACGGTTCAAAGCACCCGTGTAACTAGGGTATTCAAGTCTTACTTAGTCCAGCATACTTCGACCGCAGGTAGCAGCCCTCGACGCGCGGAGCTGGATCTCAAATGACGAAGCGTAGCTTAATTTCCTCGTGAACTCACGACATCACGGGCGGATTATACGAACCAAGGAATATCGCAGCGGGTGTTTGACGTCACACCTTCGAACAAAGTTCAATAGATAGCGCTAAGGGTGCAATAAACCTCTTCGTTCGTGATTACTTCAATTACCACAAGGGGTTTCTCGCAATCCAACAGCACTAGGATTTCGATGCCCTCCACGCATCTATAAAAAGCTGAACTCACGAAGAACGCCTCATTAAAACATCCTCTTGGCACACTTTACTCCTGAATAAATTTAATAATGTCTCGATCGTCCTAATGAAACCGGAGAACATAAGAGTGTGTCATTGTGGGCAGTGCATCCAAAACCACACAACGCTTTCCGTAACCAAACACAGCAAATCAGAACGCGCCCATAATGCCCGTACGAAACATTATGTGCTTCCCGATTTTACCAGAATGATAGAAAACTTTAATTCTTTAGGAACGCCCTAAAAAGCTGCGAGTGCTTTATATTCCTGTAAAGTGCGCCAATTAAGAGGTTCTCTACACTCTAAGAAAAAATGACTAGCCTGGGTAGTCAAAATGGCAGTTTGGAGGGTTTGACTACCCCAAAGGGCGAGTGACCAGCCTTTGGGCGAAGTGACGACCTTCAACCGCTGTGGAATGACCACCTCTCTTCAGGTGACGACGGTGGTGTGGTCACTTTCGAATCTGATGTTCACGTGCAGGCAGTCGTAAATGATATTAGTAACTTAGATAACTACATAAAGACTATAAATTATGTTCTTTCTTAGCTTTCGTGACCCTTTAGGATCCGCCAAGTTCACATCTGTTAGGTAATTCGCGTAAATTGGTGGAATACAAATTTTGTCGGCGCGAGCAGCAACACTGGTTCTCAACAGCTGGGCCTGGCTTGGCATCAACAACAACGAACGACCCGCATGGTCTGTCGTGAGTTTTTGCCGAAATAAGGTAAGGATATTGTTTTTGCCGCATTTAACGCCCGTTCACACTCTTGCGACCGAGTAAGACCGAGAGAAAGACCAGACTGGTTTTTAAGCCCCTTGCGATCTCTCAGGACCAGCTCCGCTCTAGCGCATCCGGTCCTAAGAAGTCGCAAAAGGCTTAAAAACCGGTCTGGTCTCTCTCGGTCTTACTCGGTCGCAAGACTCTGAAACAAAATAACTAGTTCCATATCTGATCGTATTGAACCATTGAACACTGAGACCGAGGATCGACAGGGTAAACATGCTCATAGGTATGTGACTGTGTCCGCCCATACTGTTTTCCTCAATCTCGGAGTGGTTGGATTCCTGAGCTGCACCCGTCGTGGTTGTGATCTCCCGGCTGTACGTACGTAGCGCGTGAAGTAGCGGGTTTCAGTTCAGTGGCATTGTAGTAATCGGCTTTTACTAGATGAGTAAAGCGATACGCACACGTCGTGCACCTCGACCGGAAATTGCCACACGCACTACGCAAAACTCGTGTATAAAACGAATGGTTACAAGTTTCCTAAGCGGCGGCATAGCATAGGGTTTAAGGTGTACGCTTCCTACGCAAGTGGACGCGGGTTCAATCCTCGATGGGCCTACTTTTTTTTTCTAGAACATTTTTTTTTTGTTGTTGTTGTTGGGCATTTGGCGATATTTACGACATTTATTTTTTATGATTAACACTGAAAAAAACAACAACAACCGATTGTTGTTGACGAAACTTTGCAGAACTAAATGGTGTACGACTTTTGTTCCCGAGGTGCAATCGGGGACAGCGGGGCTCGGGTTGCCGGCTGGACGGGTTAAGTTTTGTAATTAGCAGTTGCACACTGTCACAGCAAAGTGGCGTGAATGCAGGCCGGGGGGGGGGGGGGGGGGGGGTTCGGTTGGGTTGGTTTGGGTTGGGTTGGGTTGGGTTGGAGTTGGTTATACCGCGCCGTCCGAAAAGGGTGACCCAAATGGCATATGCTCTCCGCATAGTGCGTATAGCCATTTCCGGTCAAAGTGCACGACGTAGTGCGTATAGCTTTACTCTTACTAGATTGTTGCGTCGTCACGCGAACTATTTGTGTTGTTACAAGTGCCAGCTCGAGCCTGAACTCGCGCATCTTTCGCCGGTCGTGTTCTTCAGTTTTGATGCTCTGCTCCATGATTCATTAAACCTAAACCTAAAGTCAATCACCTCTGCATCGTCACCCATGAGGGCATGCCAGCCCTGCCGCTCTACCGGCCCTTCCTGGATGTCTCCTGCCGCCAAGTAGCAGCCTGATCGTCGAACCACCAACCATGATCGTCTCTACATCAGAGAATCACACATTTTGGTGCGTCAGCTACCACTACATTTTGGTGCGTCGGTCGCTACTATATTTTGATGCGTCTGCCCATCCCGTCCTTTCGACTGTTTAACTCTTTCCTGGGCAGAAAAAGAGCACCCTGCGGTTTCTCACGACGTTCTTGCGCTCATGCTTGTTTAGGTTTTTTCAGGGCAGCATATAAGCTTCTGAGGTTCTTGCAGTGTTTCCATGCTTATGTTCCTTCAGTTCTTTCAGGACAGTAAATAAGCTCCTGAGGTTCTTCACAGTGTTCCAACGCTCGTGATCGTTCACTATACCAGTCTGCCCTGCAAGACGTGGCCTTTCAAACCTTCTGATCTTTTCCCCTTGGCCGGTCGCTTTGCTGTACCCGGTTTTGGAGTGTACGAAATTTCATTGCATTGAGACGTGGCCTTTCAAACCTTCTGATCTTTTCCCCTTGGCCGGTCGCTCTCCTGTACCCGGTTTTGGACTTTACGAAATTTCATTGCATTGAGACGTGCTGCCCTATACCCCGTTCACCCCTAAGCTGAGACGGCAGTGGGAACTATGTGCTGCCGAACAAATCAGCCGCCTTCCTTTCATCTCCTGACCCAGTCCTCGGCAAGTGGGTATGAGCGGGAGCGTGATCACGTAAAGAAAGAGGGATGTATGACTGGTCCATTGAGGACGTAGCTTCCACCGCAGTCTCAGCTTAGGGATGAATGGAATATAGTCAGCGCGCAAGATGGCCGCCCAGCTCCGGCCTTCCAAGAAGGTGCCGTTTACAAGACGGCCGCTGTCTTCATTGGCCTCCTTGCTCGAGGCCCTACGGCGAAGAACCAGCGTGCACGAGCACGCTCGTGCCACAAAGCTTCATCGACGGCTGCCCGTACGCGGAGGAGCTGGCATCTCCTCCACTGTGATATTGGCCGATGCTTTTATCTACTTTGTGTCTGAGTGGACCACGATCAGTATTACGTAACTCTCCAGCAGTATGGCATAATATGAGCCGTGTTCGGCATTGCTTGGTATCTGACCAGCGGACCCGAACCTACACCAGAGGCATTTAACAAGACTGGGCACATGTCCTTGCACCTTCTTACATGGTCTTAAATGTCTTTGTCAACACCGGGGTACCAGAGGATAGTGTTTGCCAAGCTCTTCATGACTGACCTGGCCTGGATAAGTGTCATGGAGCATAGCATAGTATACTGATAATGCCTAGCTCAATTGCCGGTTGCCAGCAATCACCACAAGGGTGCGTTGCTTCCCTATACAATGCAGAAAATGTGAACGACGAAAATAAACCTCCGTCGTGCGTTCTTGTATTTTTGGGGCTGTTTTTGGCATTTGTCGTTCTACACGGCGGGGCTGTCATTTCACGAGACCCCAAGCACCACTTGGGATCATGAAAAGTGACTGAAGCTTATTTCGAGGAAAGACTGCGTCTCAACTTTTACCTCCTATATACGCAATAGTGTGCGGTAGGCACCTTTTTGTGACTGACATTAAGGAAGGCCTGTCTGGTTCCCCTTGTGCATTCTGCTCAGGCTCCACTCAAAGCCCAGCTTGGCTCAAGCCTCTCTGGCGTTAAAGCTGGATGAGCCCATGTACCCTTCCAGGTCCTGTTTTGGTGCTGCTTGACTGGCTCTCACTGCTTACCTACCCACATCTTTCTCACACTGTTCGAGGTATATAGTGACGGGCGCCTGACAACAGGCACAGTGCGTCATTACGAAACGTGAGCCCCGGCACAGCTAACACCTTCCACACTGCTTACGTGACTTCGTAGCGGTTGTTACCCCAGAGGACCCTGGCCGTTGCAATTCCTCTTCACCTTCTGAACTTTGAAGCCAAACCAAATATGCAGCAAAACCAAAACATGCACTACCTTTCAGCATTTTAGCACCGCTTCTCGGCATCATTGTCGTTGTAGCAATGCTCTGTTTGTTTGTAGTATAGATTGTGATATCACAACATCTTCCTTGTCATTCATGGTGCTTGCAGGAACTTCGCAGAACAGGAGAACATTGAAGCTGCATGCTGACACTGCTGTGGAATGACCAAAATATGCGGTTGCAATTTCTGCTTGCGTCAGCTAGCTCACCACAATGCGACATCGGGACGTGCCATGTCACAGTGTCGTAGGACGCCAGCTACAGCTTGATGTGGGAACCATCGTACAATGCCTGTCTTTATCGTGCATGTATTTCACATTTACTTTGCCAACTGATGCAATGAAAAGAGTTTTTGCTGGAGGCTATCGAGTTGGCAGGTTACGACCACCTGAGCATTCAGCTAAGTGGTGATTTCACTCTGCTATTCGTTTCAGTAGAATGTCTAATCTTTACTCTGTTGTCCATAATCTATTTTTTGTCTCGTTTGTTCGAAAGTAACTCTGTCTATCTATCTAAGGAAGCCTCAAGAAAAAGCTTTGCTAAGGCTGCACTAGCCTTGACAATTTTTTTTTCTTGAGACCGAGATAAGACCACCTGATTTCATTTTGAGCAAGCCAGCACACTGCAGAGAAGGAATGACCCAGATTTAGCATGAAGTTATAGGTTTCACATGAGCACATTCCATTTGTAGCTGAAAAAGAGGTGACACTCAATGAGAAAGACAAGTGAATCAAAAACATTACTAGGTATTTCGGTTAAGAAAGCTGTGCATACTTTAGCTCAGCTTTCAGTATTCTGGGCACATTTTACTTTTTAGCTGCGAGTTAATCTATGATCTCTATTAGTTCACTTGGAGCATGTAAAATACATTGGACGTGACAGACAACCGCACTTGGGCATCCATCATATGTCTGAGCTGTGCCTTCATTTTTTTTCAGTTGAAGTGTATGTCTCACTTGGCTCGATCAGTATCTACTTCATGTACTGAATACCTTTTTACAGGGTTGCGTCGCCACAGGAGACTTGTGCGCTTGTGGGTGTTTGGTGTGTGGCGTCACCAATCCCCATGAGCCCCGAGCCCAGCATGGATTCAGACCCCCTGCATGCCTGGCTGTGCTAGGTGTCCCCGTGTCTGATGAAACTGGGGTCCTGGCAGTTGAGCCAAGCCCGGGCTAGGTTTCCTTCAAGGGCCCCCAGGTTGGGCAACACACCACCCCAGCCCGCACTCCTCACAGACAGATGTCCTGCGTTGGCTCGCCCAGGACGATTCGGTCAGTCACTTTGCTTCACCTCTCCTTTCTGGTGATTTTCTTCTCCATCTCTGTTTTCAACCTCTTATCTTTCAGATGTAACATAATTCTTTGAAAGGGAAGAAGAATTATATAGCCCATGGGTGTTGACAACCACTAGGGTGTGACATGATAACACCAAATGCTTTACTATGAAAATATCTCACTCCATAAAAATCCAATGTCCTTGGCACGAATAGGGTTTGCGTGGTTAGAACGACTGGATGCGCAGCAGCCTCAGGGTCTTTCTCTTTGAATAGACCTATCTCACCAGCAAATTTCGTTAAGCCGCCGCTGCCGAAATGCATCATAGGAACTTCAGTCTTTTTGCATGTGGGAGAACCCCGCTGGAGCTTTGCACGTGACGAGACGACACGAGCCGTCTTATGCACTGCCGCCTGCCTCCTGTGAACTAAAGTTATGGCGGCGTCCCACATGCGTGTAACGCTTAGTGAGATCTGTTTATTGGGACGATTGATGGCAACAATAGATTACTGTTGCCATCTATGGTTGCGGACAGCTGGAGCACAAGTTGAGACAGCTGTCTCTACTGTCTAGGCAAACCCGGTATCTCGGTGTGACAACAGCAGCCCCCTTTCTTGGTGCGGCATGACTACTGTACAGCATGGACGGTGTGATCCTCATGCATTCTTTCAGATGCGTGGTGTCTACACCACTAGGAGGGCAACATTTGGCTCTGTTGGTGCGCTGGCATAAATGAATAGAGACAAATGTATTTTTCCTGGTAGAGTACTTGGTGACACTGTCAACTGGCATGCTTGCAGCCAGGCTAGCAATGGCCATGGTGAGGTGACTCACATCCCAAATGTCCCAAGATGCCTCTGTCACATTTCAATCATTGCGTTTGATGTGCTTGCAAGAATGGGATATTTACAATAAAACATAGCAGTTCATTCAAGATAGATATTAAACATACTTTTTTAATTAATCTGTATATGCTCGTAGTGTAATTTCATATTCACTGCAGGTTCAGAAGGTTAATTGACAACAAAATTTGATTGTTTTATTTTTCTGGTTTTGTAATGTATGGTTCCAGGTGCATCAACGTAAGGCATAGGCATTGTTGCATGTTATGACTCCAAAAGGATGGGTCTATACAGCATAATAATTGTGTTTTTGGTGGTGATCATATCAAAAATAGCATGTTGTTATTTCAGCAATTGCTGCTCGTGAATCTCGAGAGACTGGAATTGGAGCTATTGCGACTTCAAGATGTAACGAGATTTCAGCTGCTCGTCAGATCATGGCCAGGCAGTGGAATGGATCTTCAATCCTTTGGCGTGTTTGTTGGTTTAGGCCGTGAAACTTCCAAAATTGTGTTTTCCCTGCAATGTCAAATTATTCAAAAAAATTTTTGGTGTGAAGCCAGCGTAAAACATCTCTGTTTGCTACATTGTTACAGGTTTTCCACCCTGTTGCTTTTTTATTTTATTTTAAAGTGATTTAGAACTGCTGTTTGCAACACCGGAGCCCACGGCCGAGCACAGCACCTCATGCGGCAAGCACCAGCAAAAAGACTCGAAAGTGGGTTAGCAGACAAGGTCCATCATGTAACCGATGCCACAAGCCCAACAGCCCACAAGACCACGTATTGTATGCAAAAAACCAGTTGTCGTTGTTAACCTGTCAATTGATCAATATGTGGTGTGCTGATTGGCAGATGTCTCTCAACGTGAGTAAAACCGTTAGCATGTCTGTAACAAGAAATAAATCTATTTCTGAATTTCAGTACGGCTTTTATGATATAACGACCTCGCAGATGATTCAGTGTAAATATTTAGGCTTATTTATTACTTCAGGTTTAAGGTGGGACCTACACGTAAATCATGTAACGTCCGAAGCATTAAAACATATATGTACATAAAAAGAACACTCAAGCTAGCCGCTACACCCACTAAACTCTTAGCATAAAGTAGTCTTGCTAGACCAACGCTGGAATATGCAAACATCGTATGGTTTCCTTACACAAAAAATAATATAGCTAAGCTTAAATATATTCAGCGCAAAGCAGTACGATCTATTTTTAATAAATACAGGCGCACCGGTTCACCAACTGAACTTGTTAAAACGTCTGGTCTCCTTACACTAGCTAACAGGGCTAAGCGACTTAGGCTTAAGTTCTTGCACTTTCTGCTGCATGATGCTTTAAAAAATAACAAATCCAAGTACGTCTCTTCTTAAAATACTAGACAGACCAGGCACAAACATAGTAAAACTTTGACTGAATATTGCTTTAAATATGACTGCTTCCGTTACTCTTTTTTTTTCCTTTAGCTACTAGAGAATGGAATCAAGTAGATTCTTTCAATACTAACAGCACTTCAATCACATCATTTCTATCTCGGTTGGATGTTTCAATGCACAGTGATGTGTAATTATGAATGACCTGATTTGCATTTTTTTCACGTGTGTTTGGGAAGTAGTTGTATAAAGGTGCTCAAAAAGTGTATGCTAACCGTTGTGCATTACTCTTAAATGTATTCCTACTCTTCTTTATATCCCAGTGGTTATTGTACAAATTATTTGCATTTTTATGTTGTAGATGTGATGAAATGTGAACGAGTGTGTACTTACTGTACTTACTTTTGTGTACTCCTTCCTGCGAAAATCCCTAAGGGATTCGCAGCATTTTCAAATAAATAAATAAATAAAATTGGGAAATTCTTGCGCAATCATGTAGCATGACCCTTGGAAAACGGCACACACGTCCCCCTTTGAGAAACGCTAACACTGATTCCGTAACGAGGCCAAAGCGCGGCAGCAAAAAATAGAGGAAGCAACAGAGAAAGCAACAACAAAAAAGTGAATACGTCAGTGTTAGCGTTTCCCAAAAGGGGACGGCTGTGGCGTTTCCAAGGGCCATGCTAACGCATTCCCGAGGAATCCATGAATGGAGGTTCCTGTAATTTTTATCCTACCACTGCTGTTCTTATTTTGTTAATATATATATATATATATATATAGGTGTATATATATATGTACAGTAGAATCTCGATAAACGGAAATCGCTTAAACGGAATTGTCGCTTAAACGAAACAACTATCGCGGAGTTGTTTGGTTTTGTATTCATGCAATGTAAAAATATTCCCGTTAATCGGAACTCAAATTCTCGCGCCTCCGGGTAAACGGAACTGAAAACAAAACTATGTCGCCGACATATTTTTCGCTATCGCAGAAAAGAAAAAGAACTCTTGAGTAATAAAACAGTATTATAAATGTTCTTAATATTTATTAGCTTTATTGCCCAAAATTAGCATGTACGCATGTTTTGCTTTTTTTTGGGGAGTTTTCTCATTTTTACGCATAGGTGGCTATGTTGGGTAGGCTTGGCTCAAAAGGGCTTCAGCTTCAGGTCGCATCTTAGGCCTAGTGTCCTACTTTCTGCGATGGCGGCCACGAAGCGAAAACACAGTGCGCTCACGTTATAAAAAAGATCGAAGTCATTAATGATTTCGATAGCGGTTGCTTCACGAAAACGGCGCTTACAACGAAGTATGCCATTCCCAAAAGTAGCCTGACAAGGATTCTTCACGACAAGGAAAAGCTGCGGAGTGCGTTCAGCAGTACGCAATTTGGATCAAAGAGGATGAGGCTGCGACTCCCCGAACACGAAGAGCTTGAGAAGTGCTTGGCGTTGTGGCTAAGAAGAGCCCGGAGTGAGAACCTTCCCGTCATTGAACCCATAATGTGAATATACAAAAGCAGCAATTTGGTGTTTTTGTTCATTATTTGGCCTTCTACATTCACTTGCTGGTGTTTATAAATTGTGCACTTGTGGAAATAGCATTTAAGCTGGCATTTAACATTTTTAGTGTACCTACACTACATACTCTCAGTAAATGAAACTCCTGATAAATGGAACAGATTTTCCTGGTCCCTTCAGGTTCCGTTTATCGAGATTGTACTGTATATATATATTGTTGTGGAACGCGAACACTCACACAGCAAAGAGTGTCGTGCAAGACACAAAACCCCAAGAAAAAAGATGAGACAATGTGTGCATGAAGAAATGGACGCCAATAGAGGCTAACGCCGGAACCTGACGAAAGAAGGCCTCCGAATTACGTTCTGCCATAGCAATCGGTGTCAGAATCGGGGTTATGAAAACCCGAAGCACCAGCCAGGGGGATCAGAACCAGGTTTCGGAAGCTATCAACGCTTTGAAGGATTCACTAGACAATCTTTGCGAAGATGACACTCGCCATTGGGATGAACATCCGGAAGCCCTCGCAGAATTACGACGAGAGGTCGTAATTCTGCGAGGGCTCAACTCAACTCAAAAATCATAGTGAACCTGAAGCTTCATCGCAACTTTCGGAATCTCAAGCTCAATGCCAGCACCGCCAGTGTCCGGTGAAACCACCGGAACTATACATGATGACAGCAGTGGCTCCCGGATTTCACCACCCATTGACCACCATGTCGGGGACCACGCGGTCGTAAAATATCGACAGTCGTCGCAGCAAAGGTTCTCTCTGAGGGAGCAAATCAGCAGCAAGAACTACAAGGCCCAATTTCCTCAAATATAATCGTTAAACATGACACATACAATAGACGCAACCCCTGGAGTACCTTTTGAACACACTTGGACCTAGTGGCTGACCGGTGGTGTCTGTCAGTTTGTCAGCGTCGGAGTGTGAGGAAAAGGTTGACGCGTGCTCACATCAGCACTTCGGACCAATGGGAGTGTCGCACGCGACAAATAACAAGGGAAAGACACCTCCGAGTTTTTGTCAAAACGAACGATCTAATGCTAACGCATTAAAAAGTCTAATCTAATAATATTTCTCAGCGCGCTGCCACCCTTTTCTACAGGGCCGTGGAACAACTTATGAACATGCGCAGAGCTTCTTCTGAGGCATAACACGCTGACAGCGCAATGACTCGGTATTTTTGGTCTAGCTAATAGGGGCCGGAAAGGTGAATAAGTGAGTTAGCTGTATCTTTGAATCTTGCCACACCCGGCGCACTGGCTCGATGTTGCTACATCGGATTACCCTGAGGGCGAAAGAATACATAAATAAATAAATAAATGAATAAATAAATACATAATAATATATACACACATACATAAATAAAAAAAACAATAGTGAATACATAAATACACAAGTAAATACATATTTACATATAAATAGATAAGTAATAAACTATACACATATCTACATAAACACATAAATGAAGAAATACATAAACGCATAAATTAATAAATATATCAATAAATAACTATAGAAAGAAATTTCGCCGTTCAGTGTAACCAGATCCAAAATAAATAAATAAATAGATGTCGAGAAATATTTTAATGATTTTCTAATAGCGGGAGGTTTGCTGCCAGGTCGTTGACAGTATTTAAGTCAACTTGGAGTATCTTCACGAAAACAAAAGTTGCTGCAAGCTTTTTTTTAGTTTAATTTTGTCCACAAAACTTGACAAACATATACATAAACCTGATACAATTTTGAGGCGCGCGTTGTTTGTCGAACAGACAGAAGGATGAAAGGGGAGGTTAGAACACAACATCAGAATGTTCAAATTGAGCGTGCTTTGACTGACGTCGTGTTTTTCTCTTCCCACCCCCTCCCCCCCCCCTAAAAAAAAGAAAAAAAAGACTGAAAAAAAGAAGAAATGTTCGAAAAAACAAAAACGACGTTCCCAGCAAACTGATAGGTCCGGTCCTGACTGGGCACAGCTGTAGCGCCGTCTCGACAGAAAGACGGTTGGAGGAAGGCCAGACCTGGGAAACAGATTGAACTCAAGTCTTCGGCTCCGACACTCAGTACCGGCAGACAAGAAAAGATTCGGGTCCCCAGAGGGATTTATTGAACACGCAAGGAGTTCTGTTTTTCTGGCACAGAATGATTCGAAGCGAAATGGGGCTTTCATCGCTGCAAGGCATCTCGGAATACGAAGAAAAAAAAATCACATTGTTTTCCGTTTTATCTTGCCCAGGTGGTCACCCTTGGCCATCCGGATAATAATGAAAATGTAGCTTCTGTTGAAAAGAAGCAAAGTTGCTAGCAAATAGAAAACGAAAGACGGTACACAATTTACGAAGGCGTTGTGTCCAAGTACGAATAATATTGGTAGGAGAAAGAGAAATTGATTTCAGCTTTTTGTTAATTATAAACCGCATAAAATTTCTTTTTGTATAGAATTTTACTTAAGAGGATAATTTTTTTTTTGTACGCAAAACTTAGGTTACAACTTCAGATATAGAGCTGTGTGTACGCGTTGCTTTAAAGTCTATCTTGGTTACAAAAGCGCGTACGCCTCCTAGTTGATTGTGGGCTGAGTCTCGCGTTTATACATACATTTTTCAAGAAATGTGTTGCGATGCAAATCATTTACTGAGAACGTCTTCTTTTAATATCGGGCGCGAATTAAAGCTCTCGACTAAAAATACGATAATTAATTACTTTCTGATAAACTCAGGAGAAACGTTTTTAATGATCTTGATTTTTCATTGTTAGGACGCTAAAGCATTTTGTATTTTCCAACACTTAATTGTCGACCATTTGTGCTAAAGTGCCTTTAAGAAGTACGCCATGCAAAATCAGATGCATACTATTTTTCTCCTCATAATTCAAACATCAGCATTGCTGCTGCTGTATCTTAGCAGCATATTTACACTAGTCACACGACCGCACTAGGTTGGCAGTTGTCTGTGACTAAAATTTCATTTCATTCATTTCATTTATTGTTCCCTTAAAGCGCCCGTAGGGCTTTACATAAGGGGGGGGGGGGGGGCTTTGACAACAAACAAAAACAAAGAAAGGAAAAACACAGGGTTAAAGGTTGCTAAATTAGGAGAAAAGTACCAAGTGCAGCTCTAAATCCAGATGAGTCTTGAATTGTAACAATATGTTCTGGCAGAGAGTTCCATTCTGAAAGTGATAACTGCAGTGGAGAGAATTTAAAAAGGTTTGGCCTTGGTGTTACCAGATGAACTTTGCGAGAATGGTCTGTACGAGGAGAAATGTGATGAGCCGCAGGACAGTACAATTCTCTCCTTAAAGGGGCTTGATAATGCAAAGCGTGTAATGAAACTAGTCTGGTCAGTTTCCTTCTTTCCGCGAGCAGTGGAAGGCCGAGTTTTGTTTTTAGCGTAGTAATGCTAGTGTGTGTGTAGTTTTTAAGAATGAACCGAGTTGCCCTGTTTGGGATCGACTCTAATTTCTGTATTAGGTAAGCCTGGTGGGGGTTCCATGTTGTAGATGCATATTCGAGCTGCGGGCGAACAAGGGCAGTCTAAGCTACGAGTTTTGTCTCCCGGTTAGCCATATGTAGTGTTCGTCTCAAAAAACCGAGGCTTTGGTTTGCCTTTACAACGACGTGATTAATATGAGCTTCCCATGATAAGTTTGACGTGAAATGAACCCCAAGATATTTGTACGTGTGCACATGTTCAATGGGCGTATTAAAAAGAGAGTAGCTAAACACTGTGGCACTTCGCTTAGTGTTGAAGTTTAAGAATTTTGTTTTTAGGATGTTGATTTGCATTTGCCACTTTTTACACCCTGTTTCTAGGGTAATCAAATCATTCTGAAGTTGAATGCAATCACTAATGCAAGATATCTTCCTATACACCACACAATCATCAGCGTACAAACGGATGGTTGAAAGAATACTATCGGGTAAATCATTCACGTACAAAAGAATGAGCAGTGGACCCAGCACGGTCCCCTGCGGCACTCCTGATTTTACTTTCTGATGTGGTGAAAATTTGTAATCATAACAAACACTTTGCGAACGATTGAAAAAAAAAATCGATATCCAGTCTATCACAAATGGCTCCACTTGGAAAGCACGTAATTTTTGAACCAGTCGATGATGCGGCACCTTGTCGAATGCTTTTTTGAAGTCAATAAAAATTGCATGCGTCTCAGTTTTTAAATGCAGGTTTCTGTGTATATCAGTTACAAATTCAAAACGTTGGGTTTCGCGAGAGTGAGACCGACGGAAGCCGTGCTGGTTTACAAAAAGAAGGTTGTTTGCTGACAGGTGATCCATGATATTTGAAAAAAAAAAAAACATGTACGATTAATTTACTCGGAACACTCGTCAGAGAGATGGGTCGATGGTTCGTGAATTCATTCTTTTGACCATTTTTAAAGACAGGGGTGACTTTTGTCAGTTTCCAATCAGCAGGTATTTGGCCACTAGTTAGGGATTGCTCGAAGATAGAACAGAGGAGAGCGGAAGATTCACATTTGCTAAGCTTAAGTAGCTTCGTCGTGATATTGTCAGGACCGGGGGCGGAGTTTGTTGGGAGATGTTCCATTAGTTTCTGAATTCCACTCACAGACATAGTGATTGGGCACATTTGTGTGGCTACGTCGTAATTAGGCGAATGCTCCGGTAAGGGGAAAATGTCTTCAGAAAACATCTCGCTAACAAAACGATTGAATTCCTCGCACACTGTACCCACATTGAGCTCGTCTCCCGCAGGATTAGTTAATCAGTGAGGCTTCGACACTTGCTTAGGGTTAGCCGCTTTCCAGAACTTTTTGAGGTTAGCTGTCATAAGGCTGCGGAGGTCTTCGTTGTAAAACTTGTTCTTCGCTCGACGTATCTCTGTCTTGCATACTAATTGGAATTCGTCATACTTTGTCCACGCAGAAGGGGACAAAGACAATTTAGCTGTTTGAAATAGTCTCCGTTTTTTTATTTATTAGTCGTTTAAGGCGGTTCGAAAACCAGGGTTTCTCAACAGAAGACGGTATATTTATTTTTGGAATGAATTGATCGCATAGATCAAGTAGCTTTTGTTTAAGTCATCAAGGAGAGAATTTTTGTGAATGTGCTTAGCAGGATTGCACATGTGGTATAAGTATATCTCAAGTTCACGCATATTCATGCGACGTATACTTAATTTCCGTATACGAAACATGTATACTAAGGAAAACGTGTATACGAAGGGCGTTCATAAAGTTCGTTATATCGGCACAAAAAATTGAAAAAAAAAAACCGGAACAAAACAGGCATCAACATGAGCGCGCGTCCCTCTAGTTTCCGCACAGTGTAAACATCGCATGCTATAATAGCCCGGAACGCCGCTGGGGAGTCGAAACAAAAATGGCCCCGCCCGTTGGTGCCAAGCACATGCAGTGATCCGTTTTTTCATTTGAAGGGAAGCAATGCCAAGGATATTCATTCCAATCTGGGAGCGTTGTTCGGGGACAACGCCCCAGTTTATGACACTTTGGTTAAATGGCGCAGACGCTTCCAGTGTGGCCAAATAAGAGTAAAGCATTTCAAGGACGGCGACCAAGTGATTGCTGCACTGGAGCGATTTCTGAACACTAAAAACGAGGAGTTCAATAACAATGGCCTCCGGCATGTGGTGCCTCACTGAAAAAAGTGGGTAACTTTTGGTGGCGAACATATAGAAAAAGTCTCAACTCCTACTCGAGTTTGATTGATGAATCTCTATTCCTTCGTGACAATAATACGAACTTTATGAACACCTCTCGTACTAAGCTGCGAATTACATTTTTTGTGTGTATTTGCAATCACTGCCTCGTTATAGCAGATCCTATCCATATAAAATGTTTGAGCGTGTTCCCACCGCCACTAAACATAGTGAGCATGTCCGTAGAGTTTTTGTAATTGGACATATGGACAAAAGAAGAGCTGATTGGGAATCTCAAGGTTAGAAATGAAATGACTTGTTAAACATTATTGCAAGCCTTCGGCATATTTATTAATGTGCACAGAGCGTAAGCAAATATATCTGAACAGACTTATATATTTTTGTAGTTCCGGCAAACTGAACTTCCCGATGGGACGCTGGTAGGACAACTGTGAAGGTCGTAGAAGTTACGGCAGTGAGTAATGTATTTCCGGTGTAGTCTACATGTTAGACTTCTTTGTCATGATTCTTGAGCTCTAATACGACAATTCGTTTTTGCTTCGAAGCGCTTTACGGAACATTTCGACTTCGTAATCCACAGAAAACTTATTTCATCTTCTTTTTTTCGGGGAACGTATTATAAACTTCATATAATGCGCAGTACAACTCCGGAGCACGATATTAAAGATTTTTGTTAGTTATGCAGTGAAATAACCGTCAAATACAAAAAATGGTGCCGCAAGTTCACGTATAGAAAGTTGGTGCTAGCAACTTTATATAAAGGTGGGAAAGGTGGGAAAAATAAAGGTGAGAAAAATACACGCCGAGGTTTGCGATTTTACACTTAGGGTTGCTCTGCTAGGCGACATGAACAATTTGTTATTGTTTTAGGGGCGAAGCTCCTTCGGGGCTAGCCATGTCCGTATGTCCGTCCGCGGTCCGCCGTAGGCCGGCGTCGGGTGCTCGTGCTTCTGCTCGTGAGATCACGTGGTCACGAGCACGTGAGCACATGCTCACGTGCTCGTGTAGAGCAAAAAAAAATGGAAAACAAAAACATGAAAAAAATTATGAAAAAAGAAAAAGAAGAAAAAAAAAGAGTAGGGGGTTCTGAGATGCCATCCCATCTGTCTGCTTAAGAAAAGAAAAAGAAGAAAACCACACATTCTCCTACTGCCATGAATGAAAAGGACCGAAAAGCTCGGCATGCAGCGCCTCAGCGTCTACGTAGACAGCAAGCTGCTCCGGAGACCAGGGCGCGAGAAGCTGCTGCACAGCGTCAAAAACACCAAGCGGACCCGGAGTTGAGAGCTCGGGAAGCGGCGGCAAAGCATCGACGCCGACAGCAAGCAGCAATACCTATAACCACAATCAGTATCATCAGCACCACCCGAGCTTCGCCCCAATCAACATCATTCACCACGTGGAGATGCGGTCCTTTTTTTACAGTATTTCCTTCTCTACAGAAGAGCAGTTGGGTCAAAATAGGCTACTTGGCTAATAATATATACTTTGCTTATGAACTGTTAGAATTTGCTTGCTCATCTTTGCTTGCCAAAATAAATACGTACAGAGGATTGAAGTAAAAACCATAAGTGGTTCGGCATGTTTTTATAATGAAGGAAACAGTCCTGTGTGGCTACGTCTCTGAAGTTTTTTTTAATGTTTTATTGCCACAATCTGCTTTGAACACTTCGAATTCGAATTTTGAAATACAGGTTTTCTGCCGGGTTCACTAAGAGGTAAAATTGTTTCCTATCAAAACAACACATTGGCTAGCCCTTTCCAAACGACTTCAAAAACCTCTTGTGTTTCTCTGGCCTAAAATAGAAAATTTTCTACCCATGTGAGTAATGCTGTTTTGCCCATTTCCAGTCGTAAACAAAGCTCTTGCCAAAGGTCGTTAACGACACTGTGGCTCCTATGTAAGTACGTTTTAGAGAGGAGCTCTTAGGCACCCGTTTTCAAGTTAAACGGCGTCGTCGGCGTCGGCGTCACCGTCGGCATTACCGCAGGTTGCATCATGGGACGTTTTTTATAATGACGTCACGTCACGTGTGACGTCACGAGGGTGAAATTTCCCCGCTAAATTTTGCGTGAAACTTTTTCGCTAAATTTGGCGGGAACTTTTTCCGCTAAACTTAGCGGGAGGTTTTTCATATTGGCAACACGTGAATTTTCACGTCACGTGTCACGTGACGTCACGTGGGAAGTCACATGGGACGTAACACGTGACGTCACACGTGAAATGGACGTGTGACGTAACACGTGACTTCACACGTCAATTTAGTATGAAAATTTCCCCACTAAATTTAACGGTATACATTTAGCGCACATTTTCCGCTAAATAGAGGGAAGCGGGAGAGGAGGATGGGAATGCACGGAGGAGGAGGAGGGGCATACCCTCCCCTCCTTATCCCCTCCTCCTCCTCAAGAGCTGCGCTTCAATTCGGCATTACAGAGAATTGTAAACGTCTTTAATTTTTTCTTTCCCTACTTTCTGTCACAAAAGGTAGATATTTCTTGTGACAAAAGGGCGCTCATACCTGTGGCAGTACGTTGACAGGAATAGTAATGAAGGAGGTGCATGCGAAACAAGCGGAACAGGCAAACCTAATCGCAAAGATTGGAACTTAGTATGCTCTGCAGAAATGTCTACGTACATATTTTTTACAGGTTGTGTTATCAATAAAAAAACATCCTTTGTTCTGTCCTCATGTGTTCTAAGTGAATTAATGTTTGCGCTTAAATACTTTTCGAAAATCGAAAGCTAGATGCTTGCGACCTTATACATTTGAAATTAGGTTTTAAACTTTGAATACGAGGGTTTACAATAAGAAAAATGAAATACGAAAGCAGTTTCTAACACGAGCAAAAATGTTGAATAAAGCAAATAAAAAAAAAACATTAACGTCTATTTGGTTTTGGAGAACAACGTTCTAATTAATTAAGTTGAGGTTTTTGTAGGTGAAACAGAAAATTTTTCATTTGAAAGACTTAAAAATGCATAAAAAACACAAACAAAAAGCAGGCTACGAAGCCGGTTTTGATGATAATGCAATTAATAAAAAAAGTGCAAACGAGCTGGACAAGCTAGGAGAAAACGGCTTTAATTCTTCATTTTTTGTTTGAGATATATTTTTCAGTAATATATGCTTACTTAGCTTCTACAGTACCTACTGTTTCATCACCGCCACTCGACAAATATATAAAGAAACAATATCAAATTATAGGAACCAGATGCAATCTGTGAATAAAATATATGGCTGCCGGAATGTGTCAAGTGTTTCTTTAATTTCGTTGTCCTCGTCATATAATGCAAGTCAAATTTAAAGATTTTTGATATATATTGTAGGGTTCGGTGCTACTGCTCACCCGAAAGAAGGACCAACGAGGCAAAACTCAGAAAACACACCTTTACTTCACGATGGCCCCGAGCCCCGAGCCTGGAGCGTGGCTCGCGCGCAGGTTGCGCGCCGGGCACCGAGCACGAGTTCTCTTTCCGCGCCGTTAGGCTCAAACAACACAATATATATATATATATATATATATATATATATATATATATATATATATATATATTGTTTCACATATTTCATTTTAGTTACTTTTGTCTGGTGGTGAATGATGAAATATTATTTCCTGAATCAAACCGTAACAGGGCCAAAGCACCCACTTCAGAGGACGTTCAAATTGTAACAATATTCGAAAAATATTTGGGTATTTTTATAATCGTAGACAGTGGCTAATTTTTTGGATTAGTATTGTTTTTATAGCACTAATTATAATATTTATTGTTGGAAAAAATGACAAAACCTGGGAATCTTTTGCTAGAGATTCTCTACTGGTTTTGCTGAAGGCCACAGGAAATACTTCTCACGGCTATCAATCAATTATTCTGGTTTATCAGTTTACTTTATAAAACTTTGTTTTCTATGATGCATAAAGAGCTAAAAGTTGATTAATTGTAGTAAACAAAACTCGAAGGTTTCTGATAGCCCACAGCCCCCCCCCCCCCTTTTTTGCCCCAATACTGACGCACACACAAAAGGAGGGAGTGTAAACAATTTGGTCAGCTTTTCCTGATGCACGTCCTCTATGTGGCGAAGCCCTCTTTCAGTGGCAATCGCCTAGACGTATAATTTCCATGGTGGCCCCAAACGCAGATGAGCAAAGAGGACATTACAAGACTAATTAGCGAGAAAACCGCTTTAGTTCACGGAGGCGTTTCCAAAGCCTCATTTGTGCTCGGCCCGTTTTGCCTATCATTTCAACCCACTGCGCTTTTGGTGGAGGCCTAATGAGGTATGGCGGACGCCGCACGAAAATCGCAACCGCATTCAGTCGGCCCGAGATTACAACACTGCGGGGTTACTGGAGCTGGAGTCGACTGTGCTGGGAGGAGAACTAGTTAGATTTTTAGAACGCGGAGAATTTGATAACCATTTCGGAAGAATTAATGACGCGCGCACTACG
This sequence comes from Ixodes persulcatus, assembly GCA_013358835.2. NCBI lineage: Eukaryota > Metazoa > Arthropoda > Arachnida > Ixodida > Ixodidae > Ixodes > Ixodes persulcatus. The sequence continues at coordinate 125,599 of JABSTQ010007248.1, forward strand.
CCCAGAAACAAAACGCGGGAACTTTGAGTTGCGTATTTTGATCTACGAGCGATTCTTACGCCACGTGTTGGGGCCATCGTTAGTTTTGGGGCTGAAATTAGGTTCACTTTGGCCGATTAGAGAAATGCGCCAGCTGCTTCACTAAACTTTGTTTTAAACTTGAAGAATGGCTCCCACTTAATTAGCGGGGTTAAAAAAACCAAAGGAGACGTTTTTAGTCGTTCTTGCATTGATTGAAACCCGGTAGTTTTCATGAGTTGTAAATCTGAAGATGAACCTTGCTCTAAATACATTTTGAAAAGTGCTGTTTAGCATCTTATTTCAAAATTACTGGTTTAAAAATGGGCGGAAACTCCTAAAAATTTAACCGTTTATTACGAAACGCTGCGGATTAATATAGTTGAGCGAAATATTAGCTTTTAAAGAGCGTCAAAAGAACCAGGTATTCTGAAAGAGCTCCGTTGCAGCATAGGAACTCGAGTGAGGTAACTTACTATTATTATTTCTTAAAATGTATGCCTTCATTGTGATGTTGATTTATCGTACCCCAGTAATGAAATCAGAACAAACTGCACAAAGTGCGACGTGCATTATTTAAAAGTAAAGGTAGAATATATGAACTATTTATTTAGACATAAGCATACTCATGACCGTGACCTTGTCGGCATCTCCATGCCGAGTTTCCGTGGCTGCTGTATTGTCGCCCCGTTGCCGGCGTTCCTGCCGGTGTCGCTCCTACCAAGAGGCTGGCACCCTATTGTGGCGTCTTTGTGAACGAGCTTACATCTCTTTTCCTTTCACGTGTCAACGAAGTTATAGTCAGTTACAAGTCAAGAAGGTAAGGAAAGCTCCTCCCCCAAGCGTGTTGCGCCCGTTTCAAATCTCTCCGCAGTCGAAAGAATAGTTCACTGGAAACACCCCTTGTTCCGCTTCAATGGATAGATATTAACTACAGAGTGATGCCAACTTGTCTCCGATCCTCACTTTTTAAGAAAGCGACCTTTGTATTTATTGGAGAGGAAACCGAGCCCCTGAAAGTAACCTTTGTATCCATCGGAGGGAGAACCTAACCTCCTAAAGTCGTATTTGTTTCCATCGGAGGGGGAAAACTCCAATCTCCCTCCCGTGGCTTCCACAACGCTAAGACAAAGTCGAAAGATAAGGCAATATTTACAGGAAGGCAAGACACTCCTCCCGCGTTGGCCGCGACGTCACGGAAACGATGGGACGCTATTGGATGCGGAGGTGGCGGAGGGATATATGAATCCCTTTGAGGGGCATTTGCCGCTACCTTCCTGACCTGTAACTTACTATAGTGTCGAGGGAGCGCGCCAGTTTTTGCTACCGTATTTGACTCCTGCGTAACGCGACACTGTTTCTTCTGGACAGAACACCGCTATTATCCTGGATGGTGTATGATCTTGGTTGATGTGCTTTTGCGATGGCAACGGTGGGCCCCCCACTTTCCACTACCGTAATCCTTGAAGTAGACATCTTCTCCTGGGTGTAGTTCGGGAAGATGTTTGGCGCTCTTGTTGTACTGTCGCTGTTGAGCTTTCTGCTTGTCCTTCAAACGTTGTTTGACATCCGTGTGGTTCGTACGTGTCATTTGAAGAAGAGACAGATGCATTCAAATTTTTGTCCTCGAGTGTCGGTTCATGAGCCTCTAAACTGGAGATCCATTGACCCCATCTTAGGGAGTGTTAAGCTAATCCAGTAGGGCATCACATTTATCAGTAGTTCCGTAGCTGCATTGGTTCATAATCTTTTTCGCTTCTTGCACCGCTCCTCTGCCACTCCATTGAATTGAGTGTGGTAGGGACTGGAGGTCACCTGGGAAAATCCTAGCTATTACATAATATTTTTTAAAATCGGCGCTGTTAAACGGTGGGCTATTGTCTGAGGCTAGCCTGACTGGTAGTTTTATGTACTGAGAAGGCTGGCCGGCAGCCCTTGATCGCCGGGTTGACAGTTGTCCTCTAGAGTCGGCGTATTTCATTGTAAAAAGAGTAGTCGTCCACTAGTACAATGTAGTGGTGACCCGAGTGTTTAAACAAGTGAATTACATCAATCTGCCAGGGTGCATTTGGCAGATGATGGTTCATAAGATGCTCCTTTTGTTGTCTAGCCTTTTTGTACTTGCACACGCTGCAATTTTCCACCTTTTCTGTGACATTGTTTTTAATTGCAGGACAGTAAAGAACTTCTTAAGCACAGTGTTGTTTCTTTTCGTCTCTGCTGTATGCTTTGCACAATCTTTTCAATATTGTTCTCTTCATTTGTTCTGGAACGATGAGTCTATATCACCCGAAGAGCAAGCCATGCTCTTCGTGGATTTAATTTTTGTATGGACTATATCGCTTCAGCATCCTCGGCACATCTTTAAGGTTGACTAGATACTGACCTTTTGCATACTGCAGAATGGTACACATGTCCATGTCCTTGCTTCCTGCATTACGACATTCTTCCAGGTTTCGGCCTCTAATGAGAAGAAACTTTCAGACTTTGACCTCGAACACCTCTACCCCTTCCTCTTTCGAAGAGTTTTTTTGACAGTGTGTCTCCGATATACAGTTCTCTGCCGAGAGTGCACTTCACCAGAGGGTCGTATATTTGAAGTGTGAGCCTCATTCTCTATAACCTAACATTGGTTGAGTGTTTTTTTTTGTAGATTCCGTCTCGTGGCTTGTGGTCAAACACCACGACAATTATATATGTGAAGCCCTAGTCATGAAATTGGCAGCACACTAAACTATCGTGAACTTTCTCAATCAGTAGAATTCTTCTGCATGTCGTTCAGTGACATTGAAGAGCATGCCACTGGTTGCCCCTCCTGGAACTTGCTTCCACGGACGGAGTTGCTTGGTTGTTATTGTCGTAAAACCTCAGAGTCGGTGCAACGGTCAGTGTTCTTCGAGGGCTGTGAAAGTTGCGTCTTGTTCTTGTACCCTCGAGCAGGCTGCCTCTTTCTTCAGGAGTAGCCTCAACAACGCACTCAGTTCAGACAACTTTGGAATGAACTTCCCCAGGTGGTTGACAACTCACAGGAAACTTTTAAGATCACTCACATCGGTCGGTTTTTCTAGAGCACGAATGCCTGGAACACTCGTAGGGTCGATCGCGAGTCCTTAAGGTTATAGGATGTGTCCCAGGTACTTGATGTGGTTCTGGGAAAACTTGCATTTGTCTGTTTAGTCGAAAGTTGACATCATGGCACTTCTACAGCACAGCTCACAGTCAACTGTCGTGCTCCTCTCCTGTCCTTCCCCAGATGAGGATGTCATCGATCATGATTTCCACTCCGTCAAAACATTCAAACGCCAGATGCATCATCTTTAGGAATGCTTCGGAGGCAGATGATAAGCCAAAAGGCACGCGGAGAAGTATGTACCTTTGAGATGGTGTTGCAAGCCTGCACAGGTACGAGCTGGGCGTGTCAATTTTGACTTGTCAAAAACCTGTGGCTGCGTCGAGGGTCGAGAAGAACTGGCTTCATGCAGTCATAATAGAATGTCCTCCAATGTAGACGTATAGCAAGTTTCCCACATGAGGGCTTTGTTGAGCTCTCGAGAATTGATGCACAGTCGGAGTTTGTTCTTTTTCACAATCACAATTGAATGAACCCATTTCGTCGGTTCTTCCACCGGTGCAATCACTCTTTGGCACAAGATCCCCTGGATGACTTTTGATGTTGCCTCTGATAGTGAGAGACACTGTGCGAGGCTGCTAGATTAGGCCTTGTGCGCCTGACTTGAACTTTATATGATGCTGGTCACCTTTTAATTCGCAGAGTCCATGAAAAATGTCCTCGTATTTCTCTACAGTCAGGCTGTAGTGCGTCTCTGCCGATGCCACTCTCTTGATCAGGTTAAGTCGTTTCGCGATGGTACCGCTGACCGAGGTGGATACTGCCGAGTACTTGCGGCATCTCGCTCGTGACACGTCGGAGTTGTGAGGAGGACATGACTGAACAGTGTGCTCCAGTATCGGCGCTGTAGTCAGCTAGCTACCTTGAGATGCTGACTTCAGCAGTCTATAACTCCTCGCCAATATCACCGAGGTGCATGCTGAAGACCTGCTTCTTATCGTCGGAGTCAGAATGTTGAGACTTCCATCCCTTAACCTTGGCGTACCCTTGGGCTTGTGGAGGTTGCTTTGTGAGCGACGTGCACGAGCAAAGTGTCCCTTTCGATCGCAGATTTTTCACTTTGTCCCTTTAGCTAGGCACGATCCACTTGTATGTGTAGAAAACCCACAGTGTGGACATGACTCGTACTTGATGTTATGTACCACACCAGCCGTTGCTCTAGCTTGAATTTATTTTGTAATTGCAGAGCTCCACGCTTCTTGGTGCGGCATTTCTGCATCACTGCATTCAAAGTTGGATCCTCGTTGATGAGACGCTCTTGCAGTCGCTTGTTATTCATTACTACAATAATTCTACTCCGCAGCATACCGTCGTGTAACTCACCGAAGTCGCACTGCGTCACCAACGTACGCAGATCGCTAAGATAGTCGTTTAACAGTTCGCCTTCGCGCTGGTTCCGTGAGCCAAAAACAAAGTTTTGACAATTCACATTTACCACAGGATTGCAATGCTTGTCCGAAAGCTCAATTAGCTTCTCGATGCGGAGATCATCGCCCGGATTTTTGAGCGAAAGCTTTCGTTGACGATTCAGGCGTCGTCACCGATCGTTACGAAGAACGTCGCTGATTGAGCGTCAGCATCCTTGGACTTGGGAGGGCAGTGGCTGTTGAGAACAGTTTGAATTCCTCCCACAAGGTTTCGCAGGTTACCTCTAGGTCACCAGGCGTGCTGAGTGGCTTAGGTGTGGTTGAAGACTTTCGAGGACTTCTCCCGACATAAAAAGTTGCACATTTGGACTCCAGCTCGACGACTGCTGCGTAGTAGCCTCTGGGTCCGTCATTTCGACCGGCGCGTTTATCGATTTCCCCTGTTTTCACTGACGACTGCGTGGACTGTTTCAGTCAGGGTGTAGAACCAAACCCGAACCCAAACCAAAAATTGGAGCAAACTCGTTATTCTTGACCGAACCGGAACAAATCCGACGACGACGTTTTGTGGACGTTTGATCGTAGTTACCGAAAACCGAACTGAGCGTTTTCTCCGCTTCGCCCATTGCAGAACGGACTGCCGTTTGCGTCTTTAGCATGATCGCGTGGCTCCCCAAGATTGTTGCTCTATTTCGACACATGTCTATGCGGTTTTAACTTAATCCCCGCTGCGAGAAAACAGTTTACTCAAGAAATAATAGAAAAAAAATGCTCACCTTAAGAGAAAATGTTATCCATGCCGCGTTTATTTGTGTTTTATGTAAAAGTGAACAGTATATTCAATCGACGAGAACGAGCATTAGCTTACGAGGGGCAACTGTGTACGACACCATCCAAACTACAGCCAACTTGCACGAGAAACACACTCCTCGGACAGCATAATCGTCTTCAACACAGCGACGAGGGCTCTGGAAACAAGCTGATCACCAAAAGGAGGTCAGCTATTCATGCGGAAAAAAAGGGCGTGAGGGTGAGAGGGAGTGGGAAGGGCGCTTTTAGTTCCGCTTTTGAAGAGTTTGTAAGCTCGACGAAGTCTTCACTTTTGTTTTCTTGAGGCGCGCAAACAACGTAAAAAAGGAAGAAATATGCCCTTGTCTATTTTCTTTCACTTATATTTGGCCGTAATATCAGGACGTTCAATTTTGTTCTGCTTGCTCTCGTTTCGGGTTGTCTCTACTACCTATCGAGGAAGGCTCTTACTAAAACTCCGTAATGCTAGAACGACACAACCACACACGCGTGGAGATTTATATATTTAAGGACAGAACGAGCGGGTTGGTAGTGATAATTAAACTTGATGAAGAAAACGAGAAGGTCGGGCAACCACAAACTTCAAACTAGCTGCAACATGTATTGACACCAAGAGTTTACTTATAGCGTGTTCGTTTCACGGCACTCGAGCCCACGCGTGCCCACTCGCAGCGTGGAGCGGGTTCGTTTCGGCCGGCACTCCACGAGTGATTGCACTCTCTGAGTTCGTTTCAGCGGCGGCACCCCACGCGTGCATGCACTCGCTGCACCGAGAAAATCGAGAGTGCGCCAAAATTCAATCCCGCCATGGCTCTCTCCGGCGAGACCTGCGAGGAGCGGCAGCAGACGACGAGGGTTCGTCTGCTACGATGTGTCGCGGAACCGAAAGGGAAAAAAGTATATTTTCTGATAGAAATCGCTTCCCGCGGGCAACGGAATCAAACGTGAGCTTGAATTGTGAGCGTCCGCTATTTCATGAAGGAAGCAATTGACAAACCGTGCTTTATTTCGAGGTTTTAAGTCGCTCTGTTGCCGTACAAACGCTGAGATATACCAGTGTGTAAAGAAATGCTGAGAACAAACGCATCAGCGGGCACCGAGATGTTTATCACCATCCATGTGCGGGTGAAAAATTGAACATTTGTCGACAAAACTCCCCCAGCAGAAACATCTGACTGCCCAATAAGCATCAGAGAAAGCTAAACATAGTGACTTTAACCGAGGCTTGGGCAACATCATCATGTTTAACATTTACATACGTCAGCTAAGTTGCCCCGTCGTATTTTGTTAGAGAAAGCTCTCGTTCTCGACGACCTCACCAAGGCTAATATCTGATCCACCTGTAATGACGATCGAAATCGAAAGTCTCACGAAAAGGTTTGCTGGATATTCCAACAGACTAGTTTTAAGCCGTACCCTTTCAGTGGTTCACGCATATTACCATGCTCAAACGAATCAAGCTTCTGCTCGGACAGCATCATCAGTTTTCTTCAGTGTAAACGGTTGTACGAATTGAAAGATCGCAACCAGCTGCTTTGTAGACAGGTGGTAGCGGAAATGTACGCCGTCTGTAACTATCTTGGTGACTTCGCCATGGCAGGGACGCTAAACACGCGTCTTTTCTTCATACTTCAGGTTTTTCCGTGGCGTGTGGCAAGCGACACCGCGAACGACTAAAACAACCCGGTGCTGATAGAAGATACCGTCAGCGATGATGCGGCAAGTCACGGACAACGCCCCCAGAGCACAGCTTCGAGGACGCCACCAATCATCGGAGTGTCACTTCAACTACCTCGCCTATAAATTGGCGCAACGAACTTGTGCACTCCAGTGGACTTGGTGACTTCGCCATGGCGGGGACGCTAAACACGCGTCTTTTCTTAATACTTCAGGTTAGTCACCAGTACCCTGCGAAATGTTATCGTAGTGATGACCGCTGTTTGCTCCTGTCACCAAGTCCACGACACCTTGTTAGGAAAGTTGCCGTATTTTGTAAGGAATTGTTTTTATCGCTCTTGCTTTTGTCGGGGGATGTAGAGCCAAAGCCTGGTCCCACTACTGAAGAAATACTTAACCAGCTTCTTGCTGGTAAAACGGAGATACGAAATAACATTAAGGAAATCAGGAAGAAACAAGGGAGTTTGGATATCTTCATAAAGGACGTATTGACTAGACTGGATAAGGTTGAAAAGGATGTGCTTTCGTTGCGCGGAGGAGACGCACGAACCGCTCCCTTTCCGCAGGCAATCGGTGATCTGAAGCGTTCAATCAAATTACAGGAAAATAGGCTTGTTGACTTAGAAGACCGGTCTAGAAGGAATAATCTTGTTATTTTGGGCTTAATGAACCACCTGGAGAAACAGCGGAATCCCTTAAAAACCACGTCCTTACTGAAATCTTCCAGTCTAAGTTGGGAGTGACGATTCACACTGTTGACCGGATGCATCGGCTTGGTCGAAAAGAGGGATCGAAGATAAGGCCGGTGATTTTGCACTTCGGGGACTACGAGGAAAAGATGACGGTGCTGAAAAATTGTAATCGCTTGAAAGGAAGTAAGATTTCTGTTCAGCAGGACTTTTCTAAAGAAACGCTCAGAACAAGGAAGTTGCTTTGGGAGAGCGCAATGCCTAACAAAAGAAATGGCGATAATGTTTTTTTAGTACGCGACAGGCTGCATATAAATGGAGATATTTACTCTTTGGATGATATCAAACAGACACGTGTTCTACTTTTTACAAAAAGCGCGCCTGTGCCCGACCACCCATGACGTCAATCAAGAGAAGAGTTTCGCCTTGTGTCTTTTAATGCACGGAGTATTATGAATAAACTAACAGACTTTGAAACCCTGCTACTTGACCTGGACCCTCACGTAACGCTGATAACAGAAACTTGGTTGCATTCAGGAATAGATGATAGTGAAATAATTCAGCCAACTCATAAAATAGATCGGAACGATAGGCTTGTCTTGATAGGGTGGTGTTGCTATTGTCTTAAAAGTTGATATAAAAGCATTTTTGCGGCCAGGCATACCCAACCACGAGAGTTTATGGTGTAAGATAGACTTTCATGGGAACAGTGCAGTCCTGGGTGTTATTTACAGACCCCCTAATTCCAGTATAAAAATTATAGAAGATCTCAGTGACTACTTGGTTCGTTTTCGTAATGATCGTGTGCGGCTAATTTTAGCCGGCGATTTTAACTTGCCGCACATTGATTGGCCAAACATGAGACCAACAGGTTTGCAAACTCGCGATTCCGAACTGTTACTGGATTGTGCATTTTCGTGCGATCTAAATCAAGTAGTCTCATCGCCGAACAGGGTGGGTTCCACAACAGGGACTATGTTGGATTTAATTTTTGTTGGGCGCCTAATATCGGATTACACTGTTGATGTGTAAAACGGACTGTCGGACCATAAGTTGCTGTATTTCACGTCAAGCTTTGTAAAAAATAGTCATGAGAATGAAACACAAAATGTGTGGTTAAAAATTACAACGCCGCCGATGATGTTAGTATATTAGACTATTTGGAAACTCATTTTGATTATTTTAGCCAGGAATGTGAGGTTGACACCTTGTGGACCATATTCAAAAATATTTGTAATCACTGCATCAACAAGTACATCCCCGACAAAATAAAAAAATCACGAAGAAATAATCCATGGATAACGAGGGAAATAATACAAGTAAAACGCAGGCTTCAGCGGAAAAGGCGGAACCACCCTCAGGAGCGTTCAGATATTTCCAACATGCAGCTAGAATTAAAAGAAAAAATTAGGATTGCGAAGGATACATTTTTTTTCGGGCACTCTTGGCAACGTTTTTAAAGAAGCACCCAGTAAGTTCTGGAAGTTCTTATCTGGAACAAAGAAAAAAGAAGTTGAGTGTATATCGGTTGGCGGCTGCCAAGTAACTGATCCTAAAAAGATTGCGGTAGTGTTTAATCAGTACTTTCAGTCTGTTTTTAGTGTTCATAGGCCAACGGCAGGTAATGAAGCAAGTGAGTCACGCTCGCTGATGGTAGAGCTCTCTTTGAGTCAGGAGGGTATCTTTAACCTTTTGCTTAATCTGGATATTAAGAAAGCAAGTGGACCAGATAATATACCGTCGGCATTTCTTCGGCGATATGCCGAGTGGATGTCCCGTTACTTGTACATTATTTTTGACCTGTCATTGCGAACAGGGACCCTTCCATCAGACTGGCGTTGTGCACGCGTTGTGCCGGTTTTGAAAAGTGGGGATGCACAAACTGTGTGTAATTACAGGCCAATATCCCTTACTTCCGTTAGCTGTAAAATTCTCGAGCATATTATTAGCAAACATATTATGAACTATTTGGAAACCAATAAATTGCTCACAAGTGCACAGCATGGCTTCCGGCATGGGCTGTCGACGGTCACCCAACTGGTTACAATATTTCACGATTTCGCAAAAGACAGTAAAAACATTTCCTTGCTCAATTGGCAGCGTTAGGCTTGGGAAATCGACGCAAGTAAAATACCTCGGTGTGACAATTACAAAAAACTTGAGTTGGGACGCTCACATTTCCAATGTGTGCTCCACTGCACTCAAGACTCTGTGGTCTCTAAGAAGAAAGCTACCGTTAGCCCCGCCCTCTGTTAAACTTAGCGCTTATAGAACATTAGTAAGGCCACATTTAGAGTACGCGTGTGTGCTTTGGGACCCATACACACAAAGGAACACCGAAGAACTAGAGAAAATACAAAAACTAGCAGCATGATTTATTTGCAATAGATTCAGGCGATTAGACAGTCCATCACAAATGTTAGACACACTTCAATTAGATTCTCTTCATTTACGTCGAAAACACTTGAGACTGAAGTTGTTATACTTGTTTTAAAATGGACACCTGAAGGTTGACGTTTCCCCCTACCTAACACCTGTTGTACGTCGCGACACACGATTCAATCACGGTAGATTACTGGAACCATATCGCAGTAACAATAACACTTTCAAAAACTCATTTTTTCCAAAAACTATAACTGATTGAAATGAACTCCCGAAAGAGATCGTCGACAGCTCATCGCCGGATGACTTTCTTGAACAGCTACGAGCTCTACAAATCTGACGGTTTGATTTTGATTTTATTTTTTTTTCTGCTATTTTTTGGTGTTAAAGTGTTGTTTCATTGTATTGAAGTTTTCCCTTTTTCATAATGTCCTGTTTTATGTATTACACGTCCACCCCTTCCGGGGCCCTAGCGGGGCCTGCAGTATTGTTAAATAATAAAATAAAATCTCTACCACAGCCGAGTTGCTTGAAATCATCGCAACTATAAACTACAGGTTGCAGAGACCAACGTTTGTAGATAAACGTTGGTAGCGACTGCACTCTCGCATTCCCACCCATCACTCCAAACAGAAAGGCGCTAGTTTCGGTTTGAGGTCGGTACCTTTTCTACAACATAGATGGCGGCAGCATCAGTCTTCTGCACTTGGTGCGTTTGGAGAGTTCGTTTGAGTCCAGTTCTCCGTGCAACACCCTGCGAGTGCGATGCATTCTGGGAGAGAACTCGAACGGTGGCAGTGCGTGTGAAACGAACTCGCTATTATATACAGAAAAAGGAGAGGCTGAAAAAAAGGGGGAAAGGAGCACTATGCCGTCGAGAGTACGTCGCTGTCGGGAAGGGGATGGGGGTGGAGGGAGAAAGCTGTGAGCTAAGGAGTCTTATCTTTTTCCCCGGAAGGGCAATGGAGGGGGAACCGATGTTGTCCTTGGATCGACACATGGCGAAGGCTTCTATTATCTCCCGACCATTCCTCGAGGTGTGACCCAGCGTTGCCAACCTATTTTTCGAAAATACCCCACGCCAGCGTCCAGAAAACCCTACATTACCCTACGAATGTTTCTTATTACCCTACATTTTACCCTACCAAGCAAATCTTTGTTCAAATAATACTGTTGCACGGATTATAATGATACAGGGCAATATTAATACAGTACAAAGTGACGCCGGACGCATGGACGCGCATACCTGCGTTATTCTAGAACACCATGCTTGCATGTGCGCTGTGTAGCATCAGCACAACAGTGATGTAGCGAGCGCACAGACATCCCCAACCAACATGTTCAACCGATATGTCGACAAATTAAAAACTGGGCTACGACGCGAGACCAGCACTCGCGGCGACAGACAAGACGGCTCATTACAAAAGGAAGCTAATCCGAACGGTATATTAGCTTCTTTGGGTGTACCGCTTAGGGATTCCTCAAACTAAGGTACTATTTCGACAAACTAGGCAATTACACCAGGGGAGGATCGGCGGCTCTTCCCTATTCGCTGAAGTGTCATTCGATGAAACGTCATGGTTTCGGCTTCGTTCACTAAAATGTCCTACGCTCAACTGAACGCCTCCAGTCCCAACTACTTGAGCAGTCGGTAGGAAGTCTTCAAACTGCCGACTGCACAACATGCCGAGAAGCTCCGCGGGAGCTTTGAAATCGGTCTCCGTACTCGTCGATCATCCGTGATCGACGCTCAATGGGCTTGGTGAGGAGAGTTAATTGCAACGCACCATAACAAAAGAGCGCCCAAGACGAGTGGTAGTTCCAGCTATGGTTATTTGCTGCATGCGCACCTTACGCCAGCGCGTAGAAAAGCCCTGTTGAACATGTGGCTGCCGGATCTGGTGGGCTCGGGGTGGTTCCGTCCGTGGTGCCACGTGTTTCGCAGGTGTAACAAGGACCGCCGGATGGACCAGAGTCATCAGAGAAAATTTGGCGGGAACATTTCCACTGGGAAGATAACTCTTCTGGTTCCAAACTTCCTATGAGCAACTCCACCTCCTCCCACCTCTCCCACTTGCTCCAGCTCTCCAATACTCTCCAAATTGGTGTGTGGTGCTCTCTGTTAGTACGTCTTGCAACTTGGATACTTTCGGTTTGCATAATGTCGTGGTGTGGCAGCACACGGGTTGTAAAGCTATGCAAAGCTTGCACGGCAGCTTTTTTTTTTACTGTTTTTTTATTATGCTCGCCGTTGAAGAAGCAACGTCTGAAAATACCCTACTTTTGGCGGAGAAATGGCCAGACGGCCCTACAACCCTACAATGTACCAAAAATGCCTAAAATACCCTACAAGTAGGGTAATTACCCTACGGTTGGCAACACTGGTGTGACCCCAAATCCTTGTAGTAGAGGGAAGGTCGACTGAGCAGGAAGTACAGTCCGATGCGTGTTTGGCGATCTGGTGGTGACTAACCTCTGAACCGTTGGAGACCGCTTTTTTAACCTTTTTCGCGTGCTCTCTCAGGTGGCCGTTTAAGCAGCGCCCCGTTTGGCGGATGTATCGGGCACCACAGGACATAGGGATTTAGTAAAGACACTCTTTGCGACAAGGAACGTTACAGGTTTTGTGGTTCTTTTGGCAAGGGGGCGTCGGTTCGGGGCTGTTGATTTTTTTGCAAATAGATGCCAATTTAAACTTACACGAGAAAACCACGTTGGTGCTGAAGCCCTGCGCTATTAATTTCAGTCGATGCGAAATGTTATGAATGTAGGGGATGCACGCGAAACGGAACTTTGGAGGGCGGCTTTTTGGATTGAGGCCCCGTGACAAGTATTTTGATGGTAAGCTCACTCAGGTCGTTTGGGTAACCTGCCTTGAGAGGGCGGCCTATCTGATTCGACAGACTAGTTGCGGAAAGGTGATGACACGACTTGGATTTGGCAGCAACAATAAGGTTTCGAACAATAACAGTTTTAACGTTTTTTGAGTGTGAGCTGATGAGAGGCAGAACAGGCTCCGCAGACCTCTGCTGATTGGACCAGCAGATGCCGCCACTGGTGGGGACCAATCTTAGATCAAAGAACTGTAATCCTTTACATTAGGGGGTCTCTTTTGTCAACGTGAGCCCGAAGGAGTTCTTCTGGAAGACGCTTTCAATCGCTGCGGTATCTGAATTAGTGGAATGAAGGATAAGATAATCATCTACGCAGCGATAAATGCTTGCTTCGGGAAATTCCTGCTCAAGGTTCGATTGAACCTTGGTGTCAACGTGAAACATAAAGGTTTCGCTTAGGATCTAGGCACCACCCTGTGCACACACCTGATTTCTGAAGGAACACTTTTGCCCTCGTGTTTGACAAGGATGTACTGAAGATACAGGCGAATCAACTCAAGAAATGGTGAGAGCAAGATGCCACAGGAAGTTTAAAGGTCTATAACGCCTCTGAGGTGCACAGCATCAGACACAAACCCCAAAAGGGTTTTCACATTGAGACTGTAATAAAAATTTACTACATCAAGAGAAAACACTCTAAAAGTTTCAGTACCGGCATGTAACTTATCTAGCGCTGAGATAAGGTCTTCTGAAATCTTTAGTCGGAAAAGTTGAGGAAGGTCCAAGGTACAGAGATGTTTTTGTAAGAACATCGCCAAGGGCTTCTGGAAAGGCACTCCAGGCTTATGTGTCTTGGCAGAAAAGAAATTGGATACGTACTGCTTAGCAGGAGCCGGAAACCTTGGACCAAAATACCGGAAGACACCCATCAGGACTTCATAGCGGCAGGGTCAAGAGCTTTGTGCTTTCATGGTGGGGCAAAGAAAACCAAGAATGCTGCCACTCCAGCTATCAAAAAACTTCAGTCCGCTGAGCTGAGAGTTCTTCAAGCGGACAAGACGGGCAGGTTTGTCATCCTCAACAAAGAACAAATCTGGGAGAAGACCGACGAAGCACTGAAAAAGAATTCTCTTCCTCTCAAGTCGAGGCCGTCCGGTTCCCTCAGGTCTAAGGTGAAGGCGCTGTGTGACTCCTCCAACCTCCTTTCTCTAAAATGTGCCGTGAGAACACTCCAACATATTCATGTTGGAGTGTTCTTTCTTGATGTAGTAGATTGGTATTATAGTCGCAATGTGAAAATTTTACTGGGGTTTGTGTCTGATGCATGTGCACCTCAGAGGCGTTATTGATTTTCAAATTTCTGTGACATGTGACATTTTCTTAGCCAAATTTGATTTCGCCACCTGCAACCAACTAGATGAGAAACAGTTTATTTATTTATTTATTTCAATACCCTCAGGGCCAACGGCATTACAGAGGGGAGTGGGTTGTATTCAACAAGAAAAATTATAAATTGAATAACTTAAAGCCAAAGCACATATTAGTTATGAAAAATATAAATTTGAAAAAGCAGTTTAAAACAAATCATCCGCCAGGATTATGGCGATGGAGGTGGGAAGGCGGTTCCAATCCAAAGACGTTTTGGGAATGAAAGATTGTTGAAATGTGTTCGTGCTACGTTGTGGTACACCTACTTTATGAAAATGATCAAGACGGGATGAAACATAGAAAGTTGGTGTGAGGAGACGTTGACTGAGGAATGAGTTAGTGTGAAATACCTCATGGAAGAGACACAAACGGGCTACCTTTCGGCGTGAGGCAAAACCAGGCAGAGATAAGTTAGATTTCATAGAGGTGACACTTGCAGTGCGTTGATAATTACTGAGGATAAAACGAGCGGAACGATTTTGAACAGCTTCTAGTGGGTTAAACAAATTTAAAAGGCTCGGGACCCAAATAGACGACGCGTATCCAAGCTTTGAGCGCACAAGTGTTTTATAAAGAGTTAATTTCAAAGAGGAGGGAGCTAAAGAAACATTAAGTTTTAAATAGCCAAGCATGCGATTAGCATTACTAATAACGTATCCAATATGTATTTCCCAGGAAAGATAATATGTTATGTGTACGCCCAGATACTTGTAAGACTGATACAGAAAGTAAAGGAACATTGTTAAGACAGTAGCAGGGAGAAATTGAATGATTACGAGACACTCTCATTACTTTTCACTTAGTTGTATTAAGCTCCATATGCCAAGTTTCACACCAATGAAGATTGACGTGAAGTCCTTTTATATAGAGACGACTACATGATTGTTATAAAAGGGCCTGAGTGTGTTTCGAAGGAAAGAACTGTCACGGCAGTTTTGGATGTTTTTGCATGGTGCTCCTGAGGAGCCTAGATTCACGCACGAACTCAGGGATGGTCGCTTTTTACAATTTCTAAACTTCGGGTTAGAATTCACAGGCAGTCGTGTCCGTTGGTCGCAAAACCCACGATCGAAGAAGGGTCTATTCCCCTTCGGCTCCTCGCACTATAAACTCGTACATAAAAGTATTGCTTCATCTTGCCTACATTCGGCTTTGGAGAAATCGCGCAACCATGTAATGAATGCCCGTTTCGGCCGGGAGGTCGAGCGAATGGTTGCGGTTGGATCCCCCCCATCGTTGTTGGTACCTGTTGCAGAGTCGCTGCTTAAAGGGGCACTGACAGGTCAAAATCATATTTTTTTTATTATCTGAAACAATTAAAACCCGTGTTTGGACACTATCCTCAAAATTTTAAGCCTGGGGACCCAGTATTTGTGAAGTAAAAAAACAAAATCCAAAAGCCAAATTTGAAGTTCCCGCGCTATACGGGCCAGAGGAGTGACGTCAAAAATCAAGGCGACCTGTGACTCGAATGTTTCTCCTGCCTCCAAAACCGCCCCAACCGGAAGTGTCGTTTCCTTCGGGATCCGCGCATCCCCCATTTCCCTTCTCCGTGCGTGTCGTCTTTCGCTGCAAGCAGGCGACGCTGTACTTTCGAGTTAGAAGTTTCAGCGATCTCAAATTATTTGAGATCTCAAATTGTTTGAACCTTTGTGAGGTTGAAGAGGACGCGTAGTGGACTTTAGTGGGCGACGTGAGGGTCCATGTCACGCCGGTGCTGCGTTAAAGGATGCCACGGCGGAATCACAACCGAAAGCACGCTGCACAGGTTCCCAAAGTGTGCACCAGAGAAGGCGGCCTGGCTAGCTGCAATTTCTGGATGACTACTCGAAGGTTTTGGATTGAAATCCTTTATTTGTTCCCGACACTTTGTCGACGAGGATTACGAGGTAAATCCAAGCGTATCTAGAGCGTTGGGGGTTAAAATGGTACCTGGGTTGAGGCGCAGTGTTGGTTGTACCGACGAACTTCCCGCAGCAGGTCACACCACACCAAGCAAAGCGTCCAAGACTAGAAGCAAGTCTGCCAAACATATCTGACTAAACACAACTTGGACTTCACCACAATCTGGATGAACGCCAGCCGACACTGGCGCGCGGCATGAATTAATATCTGCCTGCTCTTTGCTCGCCACTCGAACGTCGGCCCGTCCCAACCGCTGGGACGGGCCAACAAATTTCATAATTGTGGCATTATATGCACCTCGTTACCGGAGCACACTACATAGACATTTAAATTTGTAGCTAAAGCAGGAAGGGTGGGTATTTTTATTTGCCTCAATTATATATTGTCACGCTAAAGGTAGAAGAGCCGGACTAACGGTAGTAGTAGAAGACGAAGAAACAAGACTGAAACGGCGGTTTTTGGTTTACCCCTTAACAAATGGTGGCAGCGGTTTTCCAAACAGCATGAATGCCCGCTCCCACGCAGCAACAGCGGAGATACCGTGGGCCGAGCTTACTGAACAGCTCTACAACCGGTTGGCAGAGATGAGCGCGACAGATGCCGCAACTCTGCTTGAACAGTTCGACAGTCGCCTCGTCGCCCGCGTCACTCACGTTGAAGAGAACGTGAACCAACGGCTCACCGAGGTTCACCACCACCTCACGTCTGTACAAGACCGCCTGCAGCACCTTGAAGAAGCTCTCCCAACCATGCGACCAGGAGACTCAGGTCACCTTCCACAAATTCAAGAGACATCTACCGTACGTCGCCGCCCACCCGACGAAGCTTAGAGACCCCAGGCAGGACTTGCTCATCTACACTGCGATGGTATGCGTCTCAAACCTCCAACTTTTGATGGAATTGGATCTTGGCGCGCAATTATGATCCAATTCGAAACGGTAGCCTAACGCAATGGGTGGTATTCCCATGGCAAGGCTGCAGCCCTGGTCACCCAGCTCCGTGGGAAAGCCGCCGACTTCCCATCGCGGCACTGGGTCACGAGCTGGAAATGGACGCGGCGAACAAAGCCACCACCTCCACCGTCCGACCCATAATTCAGAATCCTCTACCCGACAACTCGCACTACAGGCGTCGTAGGCCTGACTGGCGCCACTGCTTCAACTGTGGACGTCCAGGTCACCTTGCTCGCTCGTGCCCGAATCCAACCTCTCAACATCAGGAAAACACCCACGCGGGCCCGACGGGGCAGGATCCCGCGAAGTTCACGAAGTCCCTCTGGCCGCAGCGTCGGTGAGCAGGTCGCTTACACCTCACCTTTCAATTCAAATACACGGAGTCACGCAACCAATCGATGCCATTATAGACACGGGGGCTGGTGTGAGCGTCATTGATGCTGCCTTGCTGCGATCGACGGACCACGCGGCAGTGGCCACTGACTGTAAGGACATTCGACTGGTGTCAGCAAACAGTACTCTCATACCTTACCTGGGGCGTTGTGAATTGACCGTTGAAGCTCTGGGCAGTACTGTAAATCTTTGTTTTTTTTTTATTGTTGAAAACTTAAACCCACCAGTCATTCTCGGGTGTGACTGGTGTTCTGAGGGGGAGTTGCTAGTATCCTTTGCACGTGGCCACGCTGCTTTGCATCATCACAGCCATCTAAGTCCCAGATGACGTCGGAGGACACGTTTCCCTCGATCCATTGTGATGATCCCAAGCCGGACATTAAACAACCTAGTACATTTTTCTACTACTTCTACTGTCTACTGCTGCACTTGGCTAAGTGTTTCCGAATACTTTCGGGTAACATCCAACTGGCAGCCAGAAGATCGGTTGAAGTTTTCTGTCGAACATGGGTGAAAGTTTTCTATCCTCTGTTGCCTCTGAAGTTCACCCTCGGTCCCTCCACCTGCTAGACGTAACGATTCCGAAGTCTTCAGTGGTCTGGGTTCAATCATCAATTCAGGGTAATTGGCGTTCAGGAGATTTTTTAGTTGAAGCGCTTCTTCACTCACAACCTGGGACCGAATTTGCAACGCCTCGCTGCCTCATCTCTTCGAGACGAGGTGCCCTTAACATTCTAGTAGGTAACTTGGCCACTGATGAGATTCACCTTAAGCGAGGTGAAAATTTAGGAATAGCTTTTGAAATATTGCCAGGGACCATGATCGCAACCGTTTCGTGTTCCCCGGTGGTACCTACCTCGGAGAGCAGACTCACCAAAAATGACAGCATTCCGTGGTCTGAATTTAACTTTGGACCACACCTAACAGCAACGCAGAGGGAATCCATACAGTCGTTACTCAAAAAGTTCCGTCACTGTATAGCCGTTACAAAAGAAGAATTGGGATGTACGCCTTTAATTCGCCACGCCATCAACACCGGTGACCACGCGCCAATACATCACCAACCCCGACGAGTGCCGATCTCCGAAAGACAGGAGATCAGCGCTCAAGTGGACGATATGCGCCGGAGAGGCGTAGTGGCACACTCCAACAGCCCATGGTCATCACCCGTCGTGCTCGACAGGAAGAAGGACGGCTCGGCAAGGTTCTGTATAGACTACAGAAAGTTAAACAGCATTATTAAGCCCGATGTGTATCCCCTGACTCGGCTTGATGATGCTCTTGATCGGCTCCAGGGTTGCCACTATTTCACGACATTAGACCTCATTTCAGGATACTGGCAAGTTGAACGCGAGTCAAACGGCGCTGAAAAATCAGCCTTTGTGACACCCGACGGGCTGTTTGAGTTCCGGCGTTTACCATTTAGGTTCTGTAATGCGCCGGCGACCTCCCAGCGTCTCATGGGCAGGGTTCTCGGCCGTCTGAAATGGACCATGGCATTAGTCTATCTCGACGATGCAATCGTCTATGCCGACAGTTTCGACCAACATCAGCAACGTCTAGGTCCTGTTTTAGACGCCCTCACGAACGCTCGACTGCGTCTAAACCCATCCAAATGTTTTTTCGGGTGCAGTGAACTAACCTACCTTGGTCATGTGGTCAGCAAAGATGGAATTCGGCCAGACCCGGCGAAGCTATCAGCCTTTGCCAACATATCCGCACCCACTAGCATAAAGCAACTGAAGATATTTCTGGGTTTCGCGTCTTATTTTCGTCGCTTCGTCAATAACTTCTCTGCTAAAGCTGCTCCCTTGAACCAACTTATGAAAAAAGACACCAAGTGGAAATCGGGCGAAGGCGAAGCTGCATCTTGTGAGGATTTGAAAAGATACCTCCTAGAACCACCCACGCTTGCACATTTTGTGGAAGACGCCCCAACGTTCCTTCACACAGACGCCAGTGGAGAAGGGTTAGGTGCCGTCCTTCTTCAGCGAGATAGGGATGGTCGGTAACGACCCGTCGCTTATGCAAGCAGGAAGCTGAGTGAACCAGAGAGTCGGTGCCACTCTTCTGAACTGGAATGTCTCGCGGTGGTTCGGGCTGTAGAAATATTTCGCCCTTCTATCTATGGCAAGCGTTGCACGGTGGTCATGGATAACGTAGCATTGCGGTGGCTTGAATCCAAGAGCGACCTTACCCCGAAGTTAACAAGATGGGCCATGAAGCTGCAAGAGTACGACTTCTCTATTGTTCAACAGAGTGGGAGGGACCATCAAGATGCTGATTTTCTGTCACATAATCCGATAGAGGAGCTACAAGTTCTTCCTGTGTCTTCAATCTTAGATCTGCAAAACATGCAATCGAAAGACGCCAAAGCATCGGAAATAATTCAGTTGCTTACGGTCGGAAGCAACGATTCATCTTCACTTTCTACATGACGACTGCGATGCTTGCAAAAACATTTCGAGCTACGAGATGGTCTACTTTGCCGTCGTTCACGTGCTTCAGGGCCGTGGCTTCCAGTTGTGTCAAGAAAGCTAGGCAAAATGTATTGGAGATGTGCCATGACGCTCCGATCGCAGGGCATCTCGGACAGCATCGGACGCTTGACAAGATCCTGCGAAGATTCTGGTGGACGGGTTTCAAGGACGACGTTCGGCGGTGCGTCGCTTCATGTACCGTTTGTCAAATGCGCAAAACGCCACCGAACCTAGGCAAACCAGACCTTCAACAGATACCACCCCCAAGGAGCAAATTCGAAGTATTAGGAATAGATCACCTTGGTTCCTTCCCGAAATCAGATACTGGCAACAGGCACATTATTGTGGCGACCGACAACTTAACGAAGTGGGTTGAGGTCAAAGCAGTTCCCGATACGTCAGCGGTCACCTTGTCAGCTTCGTAAATAACCATGTAGTGTTGCGGCAAGGAGCTCCGTGGATGATAATCTCTGACAGAGGAACGTCGTTCATGTCGCGTTCTTTCAAGGATACCCTTATAAATGACCGGATTCAACATGCAGCAGCCTCGCCCTACCACCCTCGAACAAATGGTCTTGTCGAGCGCACCAACGGCACATTGGTCGATGTAATGGCAGCATTCGTCAACGCGTCCCACAAGAACTGGGACAAATACGTCTGCACAGCCGCGTTTGCACTAAATACGTCTCAACAAGAAACAACGAGTCAATCGCCATTTGAGCTAGTCTACGGGAGACTCCCCAGGCTTCCAGAGGAGACGGCAATCGAGATGACATGGACCCGCCGAGCAGAAGACTATGATGGTAACTTTTCCGCCAGATTAATCGAAGCAAGGGAAAGAGCTCGACTGGCCATCCTTCACAAGCAGTCGCTGCATGCAGGGCGTCTAAGAGGAGTAAATGGGAGACCGTCATTCATCCCGGAAGACTTAGTGCTTCTTTGAAGTCATTTCAGACGCCCACAGCGATCAGAGAAATTAATGCCAAGGTACTGCGGACCATTTAAAATATGCAAACAGCTCGGTCCGGTAACATATCGCCTCGAGAAGCTTCGGACGCTGCCTCAACCAGGTAGACACAGGACACTCACTGCTCATGTTGGCCAACTGAAACTTTACGTAACGCGCGATGAACATGTTGCTTTTGTCCGAGACGGACAGCCCAGTGCACGGGAGGGGCGAGTGTAACGGTAAGGTAGAAGAGGTGGACTAACGGTAGTAGAAGAAGACGAAGAAACAAGACTAAAACGGCGGTTTTTGGTTTACCCGTAACAATAATTATATATACAGGGTGTGAGATTATTTTTCTTATTTTTTTAACTGCACCAGAACTTCATATGAAGGTGGGAAGTTATCTGAATGCGGGTTTCACTGCGTGGACATTAGATGGGAATATAACCATTGCTATTAGACTATACTAATTTTCGTAAAGGAACTTTTTAATTGCTGTAATTAAGTTGTATGCTTATATTGCATACTTTGAGGCAGTCGTATGCCAACACTGTTCAAACTTTGTATAATTCGCGTAAACAGCCCGCGTTCCGCGATATTCGTCCCCCCATTTTGCACTTTTATCCGGCTGATATGTAGCGAAGTTCGCCTATAGTGCCCACTTTCGCGCGTTTGCCGGTTTGAGTGGAAATGTCGGATTAAGTAGAAAATCCGGGGCAGATACCTCGGAGCACGGGCTGCTTACGTGAATTCTACAGAATGGAATAGTCTTCGCATACGACCGCCTCAAAGTTTGTAATAGAAACATTTATCCAAATTACAGTAATAAAAAAATAACGAATTTTAGGTAATTAGTCGGATAATAGTGGTGGTTAAATTCCAGTCTAATGTCCGTCGAGCCATATAAACACGCAGTGAAACCGCGTTCATATCACTTCTCCTCCTTCATCTCAACATTTGGTGCCGCTAAACAAAAGACCTTATATATATATATATAGATACTATATATATATATAGTAATAATATATATTATATATATATATATTATATATGTCGCCGGTTTCATTCAGATTCAGGCACGTGAGAGGGAATCGTATTTTTTGTTTTCTTTATATTTTTATATGGTGGCCGGCAATACTTTACCTAGAACAACGCTTTTTATTTAATCGTCGGAACGCTTTAGTTTTCCGGAAATAAATCCCCAAATGTGTGGGGAAGAGACAATGTAGTTTCGACCGCTGTCGCGTGCAGCATGTTGAAGCTCATTCGGTTCTATACTATTAAAAGCAGAGCCATTCTAATATTTTGAGGTAATCTACGTATTACTGAGTGTTATGTCCTCTAGAGTTATTTTCTCTACTCATAATTAATTTTTTGTTTTTAAATAGCCAAACTTGCCACCTCTGACGATTATGCACGAAGATTCAGAATTAATTTTCAGATGAAACCTTTAACGTACGACATTCAAAATTGTTTCTCTGACAGAGCGTTTCATTGCCCTTTCAAAGATCCATGTTTCATTCGTCTATGATTTTTTTACACCGAAAAATAAATTTTTAAATTGATGAAAATTACAAAATTTGGTCAAATTCAGCGCACCGTTAAAAAAAAGGGCATTTTTATTATTTTTCAATTTCTCGAATTTTACTCTCCTGATATCCTTCTTTTAAAAGGTATCTATTTTGATAGGTGTAAAAGCACTTGTTTAGCAATGCCGAGCGTCTGAATATGCTGTGAAACAGCAACCGCCAACGGCGAGTTTTGGGGGGAATTTTTATCATCGCCGTGTTTGATACAGTCGAGCATGACGTTGTGGGAAGAAACGTGGACATTGTTTTTCTAGAAATCTAAATATAGCCAAGAAATATTTAAAAAATAATATTGGTGAACTCGACTTGTGTAAAAAAAAATCACGTACGTTCTTTGTGAACTGTAACTACACCCAAAAATAATGTATTTGTGATTGACGCTCACAATTAGTTTTGACACCACGTAAAGGACAGCATCACACCTGATTTATAAGTAGTCGACACGGGTACCTGTTGACATACGGATTAAACTGTGAAAAGGAACTATGTTCTACCCGAAGCTCCGAAAACTACTTGTTACTTATGAATCCTACAGATGGCGGCCTCACGTCCTTGTGAAATTAAACTTAGGAGCGAAGAGTGCTCTCCCAAGTCACAGCAGGGAAACTACGTTCAAGGAAGATCACGCGTTTTCCAACCCGAAGAGCCTGAACCTTGTGCCCTGCATGGTTCGTGCATACGAGCAAGCAAAAAAAAAAAATTAAACTGAGCGACGTCCATTCCAAGTGTGGAAGAGTGCGATGCTTTGCGGAGCAGTATGGACGTGTGATATAGGGATACGAAGTTCGGGACCGTACGCAGTTGTTGATGTTGTTGCATATTTGAAAACGGAAAAGAGGTATGCTTGCGCGTAACGTTATCTCACTTTGGCAGTCACAAGACTCGAGCAGGCTAGGGGAGGGAGAGAAAGGGGAAACAAATAGAGAGAAGTAGGCGCGGATGAATTTGCTGACGGTGAGGAGGATCGTAAGAGTCTAATCACAAAGTATTTTCTTGGGGGAAGGAGCTGGACATTCTGGCTCGTTCTTTTTTACAATATAGCAGAGCGATTGTAACCAAGTTTGCCGTGTTATTAAATACTACTTAAGAACAACATTATTGTCTAGCTAAATTAGAATCTTTTAACAATATGAACTGTTTATTATGGTCACACATTTTCATAATGTGATTAAACCAATTGTTCCTTGCATTGCTAATATACATGGAAACATGAAAACTAAATTGGCTTCAGCGCCATAAGATATATTCACTTAGTGTAAGCTAGGCAGCTGAATGCTCGAGGCACAGCACATTGCAACCTTATACATTAGGCACTCGTCAAAACCGAAGTAATGATTCTAGTTCAAAAATTAATTTCTTCTGCAGTCCTAGCTGCGTGCACCCTGTTTCCGATGGAGGAGGCTTCAGGTGATTGCTTATACCAAACATGACACGAACGCAATCCAGGCGCTTGGCGAATGCCGCTTCAGTTCTCCTTCATCTCCTCTCTGAACTTCGTAAGTTCTTCGGGGGGCAAGTCGATAATGCGCGTTTTGACTTGCTTCGCTGTTAGGACAGACACAAAGTCGCGAGAAGTCAGGATTGCAGAATTATCAGTTTTTCTGATGGTGTGTGATGTGGCATGGTGCTTTAAAAGGCCACCAATGCCGTCAAGGCGTTCTTTCCGTGGCCCCTTGCAGAGAACAACCACCGCCACAGGATGCGGTTTTTCCCCATTCCATACAACTGAAATCTGTTTTTGAGGTGCATCACGGCGCGATCCGATACATATATTATCGTTTGAAGATGGGTTATTCCTCTTCAAGGATCATAACGATGGTTCTTAGCGCCAGATGGGCATGTGCAGAATCGTGTCGAAGGTCATCACCAACTGTGGCAAAGCTCTTGCGCCGTTGGCTGAAGTGGCAACACATGTGAAAATCCTGATTTGCTTTTTACGCCAGTAGTAGCCTTGCACTTCGTTTGGGAGAACAATGCTCCAATGTTCTGCAAGTCAAAGTGTAACACAATTGACCTTTCTGTTACATTTGCCTTAACATCTCGTATTAATTTTCTTTGAATATTCGTATGTGTATTCATGAGTAACGTATTTTTTCCACGCACTCTTTTGTCAGCTTGAGGAATAGGCCACAGTAAGCGTCTTCATTATCAAGTTTCCCGACTCCCAAATCCCCAGTTGAGTATCCCTCACAATGAAGATATAGTGTACGAGCACTTAGACTCCTCACTCCAGGTCATTCTTTGCATTTTAGGAGCATACAGGCTTCTGAAGGTTAGAGCATATGCATAAAGAAGTGATGTCCTTTTCA